>OZ024790.1:11667497-11819193 GCA_964017065.1 Haliclona indistincta
CAAGCAGACTGCCGTAAGTAGGCGTGACTGGGTAATAGTGAGCGTGAACAACTGCACGTGGCACCATACGGTACGAGTGGTAAAACATCCAGAATTTTCGTTAAACGTAGGCACGAAGCAGTCTGCTTGCTGTATGAAACGTCTACATGTAAATTATGCATCTCATGAATATTAATTAGCAAATTTCGCGGAACTTCCCGCGCCGCATAGCCTAACCACTCAGCATTAGTCTGTTACGCTTCTGGGGTATCAGGTTACACTTAAAAGCCAACCACATAAGCGCACATGCACTCAACGTGATTGGCATGTGGTTTCAGAACTTGGCACTGCCGGGCACATGTACGCGACCATTTTTGATCCCAGGCTTCACACGTTTACAGTGGAACCTGTTTATCCCGGCGGACACTGGAAAAAGTGGACACCTGCTTATAGTGAACGCTTACCTGCAGTCCCAAATCGCTTTCCAATTGCGCTCATACATTCTGAACCTGTAAAATACGGCCACCTACGTTTTCCGACGGTCCGATTGCACCATAGCAATTTACCTAGTTATGCAGACAGTTCCAGGCTCTCTGAACGAATAGCTGCTGTGAGCAGCCTGCTTTGCAACCGCGGAAGTTCGATCGTTGCTGCTTCATGATAGTACAGCGGTTTTCCGAGATCTCGCAATACTGTACCCGGCGTCAAGTGTCGCGCGAATGCATGTTCGTAACTCTGCTTGTGAGAAGATAACGGCTGTGTACACCCGCAGAGAAGTTGGAAGCAGATGTCTACCAATTCCTTCCACCGTGATTTGAGCTGCCTAGCTGCCACAAGAGCTCTGAAAGCTGCATCCATTCCTCTTGAGATCACGATGCGTAGTCCTGTACGGTTGGCCGTTGACGGTTGATTCGGTTGCAAGATCTTGGAAAACCGCTGTATAGAACGTGCATAAACAGTGTGAAGCCTAACGAAACATCGCAGACACGCCCTCCATTTGTGTTCCATTAGTCCCAATAGAATTTTGTCATAACATGTGGTCTGCGTATGTCTGACTTTTGTAAAAGCAGTGCATGAATATAGCTTTTTAAGTCATCTACTAGCATAACTGGGTGACCCTGAAAGATAAGGACACCTTTAACACTTTTGCCCGGTCTCCGGCAAGGTGTCCGTTATAGACAGGCTCCACTATATCATTACTTTAGTGCCATATGGCCTGCTCTCCCATGTAGTCGATCCAGTGCATGATTTACACAAACTTTCATATCTGTAGGAATTGGACCTGGCATGGACATTTACTGTACAGCACTTGTTGAAGAGAACTATAATGAAGATAAAAGTAAAATTATAACAGGGATCCCACTCACCGGCCGTAGTATGTTTGAACAAACCACAGGCTAGTCAAAAGGACGTACCAGCAGGTACTCAGTATAATAAAAAAATTATAGTAGGAGAAAAGACTATGCACTGCACCAAAAAAATAAAATGAACAAACTGTACATCAGAATTTTAATTTTATTCAATGTATAATTTTTAGATTGCAGTTACGAAATATTTGGCAAAAGTCTAACCTTAGCAAAAGCATGAAAATCTCAACATAATACTCCAAAGGCTTAACATTAATTTTGCAAAAGTTAATTAGTGTGACAAATCTCTAAAGTGCGACAAATCTCATAATTATTACCAGCAAAGTCTGAAAAATTTCAAATGTCTACACTACAAACAAATGATTCGATCTGGATAGTTTCTATGTCGACCAAACTCTGGCGTGTAAATGACAAAGTCTAGAAAACTGTTTCGCGCGCAAAAATGTGCGCCAACATTTCGTGGACAACTTTATTTTTACGTATCATTGCTGATGAAGCTGCTGTTTAACTTCAGAATCACGCTGCATGTTCATTAGACATGTCATAGAGGTCACTACATAGCTCTCGCCTCAAGTGAGTCTGAGGGACTGCACATCAACACATCAACACAATGGAGTGACATTCCTGCACGCTCCATTGACTACATTCATAGCGCAGGATTAGTGCTGAGTTGCAACCCTAGGCTGGAAGTCAGAGAGGTCACTACATAAGTCCCGCCACAAGTGGCATCAACACAATGGAGTGACATTCCTGCAGCTCCATTGACTACATTCATAGCGCATGATTAGTGCTGAGTTGTGACCCTAGGCAGGAAGTCAGAGAGGTCACTACATAAGTCCCGCCACAAGTGGCATCAACACAATGGAGTGACATTCCTGCACGCTCCATTGACTACATTCATAGCGCATGATTAGTGCTGAGTTGTGACCCTAGGCAGGAAGTCAGAGAGGTCACTACATAAGTCCCGCCACAAGTAGCATCAACACAATGGAGTGACATTCCTGCACGCTCCATTGACTACATTCATAGCGCATGATTAGTGCTGAGTTGTGACCCTAGGCAGGAAGTCAGAGAGGTCACTACATAAGTCCCGCCACAAGTAGCATCAACACAATGGAGTGACATTCCTGCACGCTCCATTGACTACATTCATAGCGCAGGATTAGTGCTGAGTGTATGAACCTGTAGCCTATTTAAGTCCAGCCCTTGACCAGTTGTCTCGATAATCATAACGGTACCACAGGTCACATCGTCTGAGCTGCACACGCACCTTTATTGGTGACCTTCTGGACGTGAAAGGCGGGAACTCTTGCTCTGCAGTGAACTGACTCTGGTCCGTGCCTCTCCGTCAGAGTTACATAATACTGAGGTTCTCCTTATAGTCTACTGTCAGTCTATAGTCCGACAGACCCACTGACGAGTCTTCCCGATAGTATACGAAACGACTCACTAAGTCTTCTAGACGACGAGGCAGACGCACATATAGTCATATACACAGCTCCTTCCGCAGTTTTCCACTCAAGAGCTACACGAATAGTAGCAATTGCGGTGTGGCTCTTAAATAGAAAGTTGCGCGAAAGGGCTGTACGTGTGTAGGGTATTGTTCAGAAGCTGAATATGAATTTGTGCGTCTGTCTCATCGTCTAGAAGACTTAGTGAGTCGTTTCGTCTACTATTGGGAAGACTCGTCAGTCGGACTATAGACTGCATGACAGTAGGCGGCCAAAAGGTGAGAACCTCAGTGTTATGTAATTCTCACTGAGAGGCACGGACCAGAGTCCACTGCAGAGCAAGTGAAAGAATTAAGCGTTTCCTTTCACGTCCAGAAGGTCACCAATAAAGGTGCGTGTGCAGCTCAGACGATGTGACCTGTCTGTTATGATTATCAAGAGAACTGGCCTGCGCACGTAACGTGCTGGACTTAAATAGGCTACAGTTTCATACACTCAGCACTAATCCTGGAGCGTGCAGGAATGTCACTCCATTGTGTTGATGTGCCGCCCCTCAGGCCCACTTGAGGCGGAAGCTATGTAGTGACCTCTCCTGACTCTCCTGGCCCATACACTCAGCACTAAGCCTGCACTATGAATGTAGTCAATTAAGCATGCAGGAATGTCACTCTAATGTGTACTCTTGATGTGCTGTCCCTTAGGCCCACTTGAGGTGGGACCCTGCTATGTAGTGACCTCTATGATGTCATGTCTAGGCTCATACACTCAGCACTGCGTTTAGTCTATGACAACCAACTTGCAAACAGGTATCATGGCATATATGTTTGCAAGTTGGTATAACACAACTGGAAAACAAACTCTAGTCATTATCTCAATGAATAATAATTATAAGGTAATGAATAATTATAATTAAACACTGCATGTGTGGAAAGTATTCCAGGAATACATTGAATTCATGACAATCCATGGATCATCCATAGAAGAGTATAGAATCTTGTCAATTCAATATTATTATGTTGCAAAAAACAATAATATTATTATAAAACTTTGCTTATCCTATAATAATAAAATTTTCAGTCATAATTAAAAATATATACATTATAAAATAATTATTATTATTGTAAAAAGTATAATAATTATAATTAATAACTAATAATAAACAAGGTTCTCTTTGCTATTTCATTACTTTCACCAGCCTCACTCTCATCTCTGCTTCGTTTTCTGATTTACATTTCGCTGGGTGACTCAAGTAGTTCAGTGTACTTGTCTAATTTCAAACCAAATATAAGTTAGACGCCGAGGCCATGGGATCTACGCTGTATAGAAACCCGAGAGGAAGCCATATAGAACCCGAGCGCGAAGGTTCTATGGCAACTCGAGGGTTTCTATACCGCGTAGATCCCATTGGCCGAGGCGTCTAACTTATTTAGAGTATAGCCACGAGTAACTACTATTGGTCGAGCACCGGACCACCGGTATCTAAGCCGTAAGCAAAAGAAACGCATTCTCATGCAAGTTCTCGTTCGTGGCATGATATTAAGCGACCAGCTCTTCGACTGGGCGTACGACAACGACGAACTGTTACTGACAACCATTAATGACGGAGTACGACAGTAATTCTGCAACTTTACTCTACGCCGCTACTCATACGCCTTCAGTAGACTCCGCTGCTGCTACCACGCGCGTACCATGTACCACTCGAGAAGAAACCGTTCCTAGCTACTCCGCCCTCGACCCAACCTCTATCGGCAACGCCCAGTTTGGCGACCCGTCGTGAAGACTCGTGCTGCGCAAAGACGGAGGCTGCAAGTAGAGCAAGCCAGACAGATTGTAATTCTAAGGAAGACACTCCAAGACCGTCTATGATAGTCATTCTTCAGATAGTGATAGTCTACTGAGCGACTGTGTCAACTCGTAGACTATCACTAGTATTCATCACTTGTTGTTTCCATTGCTTGTATATATTATACACAATGCTATGTAAAATATACTCTCCCGCTCAAATCAACCAATGAAACGCCTGGTGTCTATGAAAAACAGCTTGGTTCTACGTGAAATAGACCCTCTGATTGGTCAATATCACTATACTATACTCTAAACCTATTTAGAGTCAAACCAGATGTTTTTCTCTCATCAGGGTCCTCTGGTACTGGCGCCTTTATGAATATGTATCGCTAAAAAATTAATATGAAAAAATCAATTATTGACCTCATTATAATGTGTCAAGTATCGTATTGTACATGATAGACAATGGATTTGAAATGTACGCGAACTTTAAGTTGCTGATGTATAGATAGATGTTACGACCCGATTCGCAACCTGACCCGTTTCGAAGCCGGCCGCCGGTTTCGAAGCCGGTTAACCCGATTTACAACCACATAACTCAGTTGACCCGGTTTAAAACCGAACGTTTCAATAATGCTCCAGGGTGCCCACCTGCATGCTAGATCGACAGAACCTACTTAGGAGTGCTGTCGTGGTTATAGCTCACTGCAGTTCAGCGCAGCAAGACTGGAAAGTGTCCACGGAGGCGATTTAGAGCATCATGTGCTACTACAGTCATCGACAGGAGCGTCGTTGTAAGTCGGGATTAGCAGCGCAGCACAGCAAGCCTACCTGCTAAATTGACAGGAATGCCGTTACGAGTGGTTCAGCAACGCAGCGCAGCAAGAAATGTTGTGTGCATGCACTGAACAGTTGTTTAACAATCAAACTGCACTAAAATTCAGAGGAACATGTCACAGCTTCTTCTTCAAACGTGACTCCTGTACATGGAAGCAAATTTATAAAGAACAGTATGATTGCGATGCAATGTATATGGACACTCAGAGTACATGTTATGTTTAGTAGTCAAAGTCTATTGATTACACGCGCGCACTTAGCATTATGCACGCTTTGAATATGGCGCACAGCTAGCTAACCCGCTTCGAAACCGGTCGACCGGCTTCGAAGTGGGTCAAAGGTTGTGAATCGGGTCGTAACATAGATATCTTGAGTGCAAGGACATCTATTTCCATAGCAACCAAAAACTTTGTTGACATAGAGACTAATGTATAACTACGCACCCAAAGGTAGTAGAGCCCAGAGAGCTAGCCAGAGGCAGTATAAATTTATAATCCCTGTGAGTATCCTTTGATAAACCCCATATGTTGTGATTGTTAACCAATTTTAGTTTTTATAGTGACTTAGAGTGAGTGTCCATTTGACCTCTATAGCTGACTAATCAGATTACAGAATTGACTTAGGTCACTTTAGTTGGTTTAACTAATAATGTGACTGGGATCCAGAAACCAAATGATTTCAGGGCAGTTGAAATCACATTATTATCATGATGAGCTCTGGCATAACCATGCAGGTAAGTGATGTCTTATTGTCATGACAATTACTACTAGAACAAAGATTAATTTTTGACTTAGTTGCTTTTGCAAATGGCTCATATTAGGAAGCTGGATCAAGCAAAGCTAATCTTAACACTGAATTGTGAGTATAGTTGATGAGCTCCCTGTGCCATAACATGTACTGTAAAGGTTTAAAGAAGAATTATCGATGTTTACAACACCAAAAATGGTGATAGTTAAAACACGTAACGTGCGGAACGGAACAGCACATAAAGTGACTTAATGTACGCACATGCACAGCGAAAACGCACTCTGTTTCCAAGCTGGAAACGCCCTTGTACACGAACGTGCACAAGTCGTACTCGAGTTTGTAAACGCTACGTGAACAAATTGCGCTCGACCAAGAAACGGACTGAATTTCCGAGCCTGGTGTGCATGCTTGTCCACCAGGAGTTTACAACCAGGACACTGTCTTGAGCACTAACATGCGCAAGTGGTACACTCTTTGTAAACTGGTGGCAAGCGTTTCCAAAATCGTACTATGCAATCGTTTTTTTGCCTACCTAGCGTTGTAAATTTCTGAGTTTTAAATAATTAAATTATAATCACAAAATTTAAACAATCACAAAAAATCAGTTTTGTACTTCAGATTCCGCTGGGCCGAAGATCAGATCGAGTGGACTGCTAGCAGATTCATTCTCCAAGTCTGGAGAACTGTCCAATCAGTTTACTTGGCTCTGCATAAATATCATAAGGATTATAGAAAGATACAGAGCATGAACAGTGTCTTTACCGTGTTAGTATTCAAACCTTTGAATAATTATTATAGTCACCTACATTTAATAGTAACAGTGATTAGTATTGATATCACACTTACTAATGCAAGGTCCAAGGGAGCACTGTATGTGAACATACTAGATTCTACAATAAAGTAACAATAGTTAGAGACATAAGCAGATTCCTCACCGATTTTAGTCGTCACGATCTTCACTCTGCAATCATAAAGATACTTTACATATGAGATACCGACAGTAACTCACCTGAGAATTGAGGCAAGATAATAACTCAGTCACATAAGTCAAGTCAGAAGCAGTTAGTACACTATTCACCTGAAATATATTAGGAAGACAAGTAAGAGACAGATAACCAACAAGTTTAAAACGTACATAACGTTTGATGACGTAGGCAGGTAGTTTACTAACTCAGCTCATGATTCGATCTGTAATAAACATAGGGACGAGTGAATACGAATAACAATACCACCCAAAATAACTTAAGTATCCAATAGAAAATTTGAACTAAGGACCTCCGTGGTCAATACTCATGAGCTGATCCTCCATTCGATCGATTTAGCGGGTATATTCTGCTGTCTCAGTGTCTGTTCTGAGCTAAGGAGACAATGATTTCAGCCTAGCCTGCCAAAACCGAACACACATGCAAGGTGGTACGCATGCGTTAGAAGGCGTGGTTAGCTAACTAAGAACCACGCCCATAGCTACCAAAGTTGGTGGTTCGATCTACTGTACATTCTGTATTCCAGAGGAGGCTATAAGCTTAGTCTGCATTGCAAATGTGAGTTTACCAATAATTATGCCATGTCATTATAATGAACAAGTGATAGTGTTCCTCATTGTTCCTCAGAGTGTGCAGCATCGATCATTACTGTGATTATAATTATATCTGAAACAAAATAACTTGATATGATGACATCAGCCTATACACATTGTTACCTGTTTGTACTGCCCACTTTGGGGCACCTATTGGAGGAACAGAAGTTGATTCCAATCCCATTCTTCGTTCTTTGCGAGGCATTGTGCCCCCTTCTCGTGATACTTTTGACTCATAGCGTTTATCTAACTCATCAATCAGTTTGTTTAGACCTATCATTATGTGGGAGAAATAATTATTCGTAAATATCAAGAAACTCTTACGACTAGAACGCCATGTCAATTTGTGTTGAACAATCACAGTCCTTTCAGCGTAATCATCAGATTCTTCTGTCATAAACTGTTGATCGATCTCTTTCCACAGCTTCATCTCACTTTCCTTTGTCACACTCATACGGTTGTCATACTTCTATAGAGAGTATTAACAATTTAAATAAATAGCTTCAATGTCTTTCATCAGTTCTACATACCCTTTGTCTCCGAGATCGGTGCCGTTTACATTTCGCTATAGCCTCAAGAGTTTCTTCATGGTTCTCTTTGTCTTCCATTAGCCACGATCTCCTCAATGCTTCATATTTTCTTTGAATTGCAGCTAAACATTGGCACAAATTATTTCGTACCGCTGTGTACTTTTAACATTACCTTTGACAGTGTCTTCTTTCTCTGTACAAAGTGGAGAAGATATTATCTGGTCAAGTATCTCAGCTTTAACTGACTGATTGTGATGACTCAGTGAACTGTATAATTGCAAATAACACGTGAACAAATAATGTTATAATAACCTTTCCTCGAGTTTAAAAGAATTCTCCATCTCCTCATAGATCTTTGAAACTTGAGACTGTGCACATAATGAGTTAACAGCATTTGCCATTGAGAATTTAAATACAAGTGCAGCACTTACAGATAGCTGTCTTGTGACTCTTTTCTTTTTGCGTGGACCTGATTCATGAGTTTCCTCTAGCTTAGACATACAATCCTCTATTGTCAGCAAACGTTGATCAAAATTAGCCTGCCTAGCCTTTATTTCACTTTGCCCAGCAAGTACCTGTGTTAAATTATTGTTACTGTAATTATTATGTATAATACATGTATATACATTATACCTCTTGCAGGATAGCTTGTTGTGACTGCATCATATGTACCAACTGACCATAGTTACTAGGTGGCTGACTTTGATACTATGTATGCAAAATAATGTAATGATTATTTTTTATCAAACTTACATGACCCAATGAGGTAGCTGGGGGTGAGCCAAGATTGATGTTCTATTTTGGGGGAAATAATTTATTAACCAAGCATGTTCAAGTTGAAAACGTACACTTTCTTCGTCTTGTGACTGAAGATGGCTATACTGTATACAACATGCGTACGGTTACAACATGAAAAATCAGCTTACATCAGAATGTGTGGGAGACGTGACAATATTTTGACGAACAATTCGCTGTGTTGAAAAGCAATGCTACAATCAATATTTTTCAGATATCTTACTGTTCTTGGTATTCTTGCCGACTCTTCTCGACTATGAAGCTGTGGCGAAGGAGATAAGTACTAGGTTGGCAACACTTCAATTAGGAATCTTACGATTCTTGTAGGGGTAGACCCCGTTTCTGAATCTGCCTGTGCGACACTTTGCGGTACAGGTGATTGATTCTTAATACATAAATATTGTAAAACATCATCAGTATAGGAATCACGATTATGCATTATTCACTTACGTAAAACAAATCAGTATTCACAAGTTGGCTTTCTCCAGTACATGTACCGCTGTCTAGTTCATCCAGAACGAATCTAGGCGGTTGTCTGGAAGAAAGTTGCTCACCTGGCCTGTAGACTTCGCGACCCGGATAATCTCTTCGGCGGGAGAAAAAACTTGTCGTTGAGTGCGACATAATAATATAATATCTGACTTTTAGAGCTGAGATCTGGTGCTAGACACGAGTACATACAGTACATACAGTCTACAGTAGCAGATCTAGAGCTGCGCGCGCAAGCTACCCGCGCGCGGGCTGACTATTTTGAAACGGTTAATATTAAAATTATTGTTTTTTAGCACTTTCAAGATGTCGACATCTTCTCATGATGCTCATTCTTCTTCAAGTTCTGCTACTGTGTCGACGTCTAGGGGGAGCAAAAAGCGTCAGTATCTTTACTGTGGTCACTGCGAGAAGCACGTCAGTAAAACTGTATTCTATCTACATCGTCGACTGTACTTTGATCAAAAATGCATGAGTTGGTCGAAGAAACGCTTGTTCCTGGTCAATGATGATCCCGAAACTCCAGAGTCAATGCCAATTGACGATGATGAAGAAAATTATATTACTGCGCAAGATGAGAACGATGAGATGCTTGAAGAAGGTATCATAATGACATATAGCATAGTAATGTTATCGTTATTATTTTTAATAAATAATAGACCTGATGCATACAGCACCGATATCAAGTGAAGATGACAATTCGTCAAGTGATGATAGTGATTCAGAGGTTAGTGGCTGATTTTAACAACAATAATGTATATCTAGCTATTGCCTTGGTACATACATATATCGTGCAAACATATATACTGATGGATTTGCAGATATTGAACCTGTACTGATTTTCACAACCAAATTTGTCCATTGTATGTTTATTCAGACTACCGAGGTTTAGCTGTACTTGAGATTATGAGCTCTATTTTTGGATCAATCTGAGTCACATTAATGTACATGTATATACTATACAGGTTGATGAGATACTAGCAGATGAGCCAGAAATTCTCTTTGGTGATGACAATGATTGGCTAGAAATGGTTGACACTCCTGATGATTGCTCTGTCTCATCAGATAGCTCGCCATCTACTGCAGTCCCCACGGCTACTCCACCTGAAGCACGACTAATGAGGCTTTACGTCTTTCTTATGTTCATGTACCAGACCATTTTTCGTGTTTCTGATGCTGCTCTCAGTGTCCTTTTTTCTATCTTTTCTACCTTCCTCAAGAGCCTTGGTCAATATTTGCAGTCTGATAAATTGATCCAATTTGCATCCAAGATTCCATCCTCTATTTACACTGCAAGGAAAATTAGTGGTCGATCCTGCAATGACAATTTTCGTAAGTATGTCGTTTGTCGAAAATGTTCCAAACTGTACCAATTTGACAAATGCAAGATTACACTACCGGATAAATCTATTACTTCCAGATTGTGTGAGCATGTTCAATTTAAGAAGCATGTACAATCTAATCATCGACGTCCTTGCGGAACGGAATTGATGAGGAAAGTTCAGTTGCCTAGTGGGCGCTTGGGGCTTATGCCACATCTTGTGTATTGCTACAGAAGCATCATCAAATCCCTCCAAGAATTGATATTGCGAAAAGGGTTTGTAGAGAAGTGTAATGACTGGAAAAAGGGCACGACTGGTGAAGGTTATAGAGATGTATTTGATGGTAGTATCTGGAAGGAATTCCAGACGGTCAATGGGAGGCCGTTTTTGTCATTGCCGTACAATTTTGGACTTCATTTGAACGTAGACTGGTTTAAGCCATACAAACACACCCAGCATTCTGAAGGTGTAATGTATGTTACTGTACTCAATCTTCCAAGGTCTGATCGCTTCTTACAAGAGAATGTAATTATCCTTGGAGTGATACCGGGTCCTAAAGAGCCCAAGAAAAATATTAACTCTTTTTTGAAACCTTTTGTTAACGATCTAAAGGATTTGTGGGATGGCACAATAATGAATACTCTAGCACAAGGAAGTGTGTTTGTTCGTGCAGCATTATTGTGTGTGGGTTGTGATATACCAGCCGCTAGAAAAGTCTGTGGTTTTGTAGGGCACGGGGCATATCGTGGCTGTTCTAAATGCATGTCCGCATTTCCTACTGCAAAATTTGGAGAAAAAGCAGATCGATCTAATTTTAACAGGAGCAATTGGCATCCAAGAAATTCAAGTGAGCACAAGTCTATTGCTTTTGAGTACAAGCAATGTAACACACGAGCGGATCAGAAAAAAATAGAAAGAGAGACTGGAATTCGATTTTCGATACTTGTAGAGTTGCCGTATTTTGATGCTCCGCGAATGTGTATTATAGATCCTATGCATAATTTACTGCTTGGAACAGCGAAGCACATGCTAGACCTGTGGAAAGGTAAAGACGTTTTGACAGACAATGATTTTGATGCAATACAATCATGTGTGGATTCCTTTGTTTGTCCTAGTGATCTTGGTCGTTTGCCATACAAAATATCTTCTGGGTTTAGCGGGTTTACTGCTGAACAATGGAAAAACTGGACTTGTTTTTTTTCTTTGGTTGCGTTGAAAGACGTTTTACCCAGGCAGCATTTTCAGTGTTGGCAACTTTATGTTAAGGCTTGCTTTTTACTATGTAGAAGAGAGATATCAGAAGCATTATTGAAGAACGCCGATGAGCTATTGAATGACTTTTGTAATAAATTTGTAACATTATATGGCTGGGAACATTGCACAATGAACATGCATTTGCATGGGCATTTGGCTGATTGTATTAATGATTATGGCCCTGTTTATTCCTTCTGGCTATTTAGCTATGAAAGAATGAATGGAATACTTGGTTCATACCATACAAACAATCATCTGATTTCGATTCAACTAATGCAAAGGTTCTTAGATCATAAAACATTTTCTGTTCATAATTTGCCGGAAGAATACCAGGCTGATTATCTACCTCTGATGAGTAAATTAAGTTACAACCAAGGATCTCTTGCACAGTCAACATTTGAGAACCCAGATTGTCGCTCCGATGCAACTATAGCTATGCCACCTGTTACGCAAAGAGCCTTATCGAAAACTGACATAGCCAGCTTAAAAGAGTGGACCAGTTCTTGTGTTCCTTTTTCTGGAGAAATACTAATACTTTACTTGCACAGTCAAAATGTTAGAATCAATGCCACCGTCGTCGGCAGTCGATACAAATCGTCGGTTGTGCTCGCATCTAAATCCTCAGGCGATGTCTGTCTTGCAAATGTGCTGTACTTTGCCCAAGTGTTCTGTAAAGTTGCTGACGGCAAAGTAGCTGAGTGGGTGGCAGCAGTTAAGTGGTACGAAACACATCAATGCCGAGTGTGGTTTGGATATCCTGTAGAAGTTTGGGGCTCAATGCAAGAACCTGGATATTCGCTAATTCCTTTGACTGCTATTAAGTCTAGAGTTATTCACAAGAAGATGTTGGTAAACTTTGGCCGCATAATTGGCGAACACTCTGTTGTAGTAGCTGTACCATTAGAAAATAAAAGTTTATTCTAACAATGTTGTTTATACATTGAACACTTTTTTCTCATTATCATTGTACTCACCTCATGCAGTGCTTCATGATCATTTTCGTTAATTCACCTTTCAGTAAAAATTGTGGTTGTTTGTCTCACCTTTTAAGAATAAAAAACAGGTTAACAATAGTCTAGAACATCAGAGGTTATATTTAGCTCGCCGCAGTTTCAGGAGGGAACCACTATAAATAGACACTTGCAATTGTATTACACAGAATAATCACCTATTAGTGTAAACGCATTGTGAAACTGGAGTTCAAAAGTTCAAAGTTTAATACCCGCGCGCGTGCAGGAATGCAATTTTAGCTTGAATGGCGAAATAGCTAGGAAACTGGATATTGCTTCTGTGCAAGTTTGTACACTGCTTGTCCTAGGTGTACGAATATGTATACTACTTAATTACAGTGTGCAAGCACTTTACAGACTTGGAAACGTACTACACGCAAACTGCTTGAAAACTACAAGTGTAGCGAGTTTGGAAATTCTTGGAAACGGCTATCGTTCTTGCAGTGATGACTCTTGCGCAGAACTGAACAAGACTATAGTCAGCCCAAAGTCTCGTGTAACGTGAAAGTACTCGAAAAATTATGACCTGTAATAGTTTTTGGCGATGTTTTGATCTTCATGGTGCCTGAAGGCTCTGGCAGAGAGCCTGTACAGGCTGCTACGATTGCGACTTGCTCAGTCCATTATGTCCGGAGAATACCCTCATATATTTTGTCTAAACCAGTGCAACATACTAAATTATAGAACAGCATGCATGAATATTACTGTGATGCAGTGCAGTGAACAAGATATTAGTAGCGTTCGGGGGTTCTTGTTACAAACTTTAATAGTACAGAGTACAGTAGAATAGCGGAATACAATAGAAGAGTAAGAGAGCAGTCTTTTAAATACAATGAACCAGTCTTTTAAATAGCAGTCTTTTAAATAAGAGCAGTCTTTTAAATACAATGCACCAAGTAAGAGTAGTGGGAATTAGCACTTTACTTAGCATCTAATATACAACGACATAACAGAATACCACAATATTGAACATCGCAGGCTTGTCATATTATAACTCTTCAGTTAGTCAGGCTGCTTCGTGCATACTTAGCAGACTCTTCTGCAGCACTGTTTGCAAGCATCATTGTTGTCTTGCATGGTGAGCACGAGAGAGAAACTAGACTGAGAACGGCTTACTTACGAGCGCAAACTCATTTGCTGGGAAACATACAAATATCATTGCGCTTTAATAAATTGGGGGAACACATATCCCTGGAGTAGCGAGGTGCATGGGCATGGTCATGCGGCCGGAAATGTCTCCACCTTTTTCAATTCAAAAAGTGGGAAATGTCTTGCGCGACGTCTGAGTGCCGTTTCAGTGGCTAAAAACCACCCAAAGGTTTTCAGATACGCTGATTCCAACTAATTATGAAATTTAAGCGGATAATTCTTGGAAAAAATGCTGTTTTGCTATGATCAATCAGTGCTAGATAAAAAAAACCAGCAATTTGGCAATCGAAAAATTATTTTCGTAGCCAAACAGTTTGTAATGTTAGTTAAACTTGGAGAATACCTCTGACCAGCACTTTCAAAGATACTAGTGACAGTTTAGGTAAGTGCAAACGTGCTCCTAAGTCGCACACAGCTGGAGTGTCATGCTAACTGGCCTGTTCGCCATGTACTGTAACAGGCAAATAGCTGGTCGAGCGTCCGTTATAGCCATTGTTGTAGATCTGGCTGGTCGTAGTTTGCGTCAATAAGTATGCCGAACAGGTCAGCGTAGCCCAGGCTGTCGTGTCATACTCAAGATTACTGTTTTGCACCTATGCTACGAAGTGCGCAACAGCGCCGCTGTAACCAGGAAGCCGGCTTTGTAATGTAAATTAGTGGAGAACAAAACCACACAGTAAACCGCCACAAAACCCGTTGTAACTCAGCCATTTTAGCACCGATTCTAACAAAATTTAGATTTGTGTGCTGCTAAAGGTTAGCAGAAGACACCCAAAACAACTAGTAATTGATTCAGACAGTTTAAACTTTTTAGTGCACATCGCTACCTGGAGTCGTGGCTGGAGATGTCTGCTCGGGGGATTGGAAGTGGAACACATCTCTGCTACACCGGCTTCAGCTCAATATTCAGGTTTTACTGCAGACAAGCTCAATAATATTCAGGTCAGTTTACTGTCTGTGTTTTAGATTGTCTGAAACCGAGTCTGGAACACAACCCACTGATGACTGCACCGCGTGCTGTACAAAGGCGTGGTTTCGGTCATTCTGAGCTGCTATATTCAAGTTCCGAAGACAAACTCAACTTCCCCAGTGCTCTTGGGAGCAAGCTGCTTATACATGTAGCCGGAACAAGATTCTGCACTAGTAGGACGCAAGAGACGCCGAGTGAAAACACGTGAGCACATCAGGGCTTTGTTGGACATACTGAATTCCTCTCTTTACTGTAGAGCGCTTATGATCAATTATAAATATTTTTTGATGTTGGATACTAGCAGAGCATTGTAAAGCTGTTGATCTTAGCATGCAATCACTGGAGTGGGCGGGGTCTGTTTGTACTTAGGCTATGCTTCCGCAGGAGGGATCAAGATGTGGTGTAGGTATCATAGTAGTGTAGGTATGAACCAGAGTATGATGGTGTTGTTGAATGATCTGTGTATAGAGTTCCAAGGTCGCTGTGGACTGGACTCTTTTCAGGTAAACAAAACAATAAAATTACAAACACAATTGTATGTGCACATAAGCTGTGTAAAATTATTTCTACTTTGCTTTTAAAAAGCTACAAAACAGCTATAATACTTATTCAACTTGCTGAATTTATTTAATTATTTTATTCTACTTATAATAATAAGTATTAATATACTTATTACTTATTAAGCCTCCAGTGAGCAAATAATTTTTACTTGCTGCCATTTGTACAGTACATTCTACAGTGTCCTGGCTACCTCTCGCCTGTTTTTGACCGAGAATCAGTGTAGCCATTCTCCAATAGCACTTACCGTATTTTCGAACAAAATTAATTTGTACTCTGCAATCACGGAGAGCCGCATAGAGGTGGGTGGGTTGTTGGGTGGAAGGGATTGGGCAGAAGGCGATTTATTGGCGCTCTGGCAACAAGCTAGGAATCTTTGTCCATCGCTCTTGTCGGTAGGAGCTTTTTACAGAAAACGGCGCAACTAATTAAATATTCACCTTTCTGTAACTTACAAACTGAGACGTTGATTTGCCTGTAGAAACCAAAATATTCATAATTCTGGTGTTTGCTCTGTTGAGGCTTAATAATTATTTTATTAATACTTATTGTGTTGTATCTTATTCTCTGCATTATGGCAGCAGTGCCATGGTTGGCTACCTGGAAATCAGTCGTCCATTCCTTGATTTCTCTCACCCGCGCCATCATAACAGCACTCACAAGCAACTGCTCACGGTAATTATTTTTAACCACTATTTTTATCCAAAAAAATTATTTCTGCCCAATACATGTTTGTCACTGTAAGACTATTATCAGAATGGTTGGATATTGGTCCAGATGGCTGATGCTATTGGTCGTCTTGTGCTAGCAGGGAGAGACTTTGCTCGTCTGTCAGGATTCACTGCTCGTGTTTTTGAGCTGATTGAAGTGCTGCGTGATCTTCACAATGGAGTCTATGAGAGGACTATGGTAGCTACTGAGGCTACTGAAGATGGTGAGTGAGTGAGTGTGTGACTATGAGAGAGTGTGCTAGCTGGATAGGTAATAAGTTAGCTGAGTTAAGAATTGCTACTGTAAGCATCGGATTTTTGATTTTTTAAGCTGAAAATGTTGTATTGCCGTACATATACATACACTGGTGCCGTTGGGCATGCATTGTTATGATAACTTTGGTTTATTCCAGACCTCACCCCCTTGTTACCGTTGATACCAGCTAGGCAGTAGAGAGCTGGACTATGTCATCAGGTAACATATAGCTTAATCCTTTTCATTCTCTTTCAATTGTTTGTAGTTTTTCAACTCACTGCACATTACACAAATCATACTCATTATCAACATACGAATTCAAATACACAATGGTCGTAGTCCATTTTCATTGTTTGTTAGTATCAGTGTGTGTGATCTTCTTTTCTCCATGAGCCCAGACCAGTATACAGTAGTTGTCAGCTCTGGTGGTACAGGGCTGTGTGTGATGGTATAATAATGATGAAGCTACACATGTAGTGAGGCTTACTAGTGTAGTGGAGTAGCTTTCAGTTGAGAGAGTGTGTCCAGTGACTAGCTGACTGGTCTCTACACTATACTGCTCAGCATGTACTGGTTTACTGTACTCCATTACTGAATATATGCAAAAAAAGTATTTTCGTAATAGCAGAGAGATATTGTATATAGACTGCAGTAGACACAGAATATTCACAGCAGTTGAATCACCATACATATCCTTGGTACTATAATATGTGAACTCACCTTGGTACTATAGCAACTCAGCAGTCTACAGGACATCATTAACTGTAGACAAATCAAGGCACCAATACTTACAAGCTCTAGACAGAGGTATCTGCAGGACAGCACTGCTAAAAGCTCAATGAAAACAGTATAATGACTCAATATGCTGAGACTATGCTATATAATAGCAGAGCTCAAGTAGCGATCTAATCCAACGTGTTTTGACACCACACATAATGCATATTGTGTGGAATTTGATGGAATTCTACAACTTCAACATTTGCACTATAGTACACTAACCTTTAATCTCATTACAATAAACCTTTGATATAAATTTCCATAGGTCTAGGGTAACCAATCTTAAGACACAACCATTAATCAGAGGAGGTATGTTTCAGCAACCCATTAATAGGAGGTGTGTTATCACTGGCAACTATACCATGGCTATTGCAACCATACCATACTGCAGCCTTAAAAGTGGTGATCGTAACAACATTAACAACAGATCCATGCCTCTGTAACAACATGAGGGACTGCATGGTATTGCACAACTCATTACCAGTGTGGTTTCAACTTATTCCATGGTTCTCAACAAATTATTGTTAGCCGAGTCTAGAGCCAATCAGTTTTAATCAACTGCATTCCTCAGTGTGAACAGTGCAGTGGTAAATCACTTTTAAGCTGTATCAGGATGGCAGCCAGTGTGTCACTGCACTTGAGACTCTATGCAATCAATGTTGAGTGGTACAATACCTAATCCCTACTGTACCAAAGTGATATTATGTAGATACTGTTGATCAGGTAATTTGTGGCGTTTGTATATCTTCGTCATCTGTCAGTCAATGAAAATATTAACGTACAAAGTGCATTTATAACACACAGCTATAGTATCGAAAAAAATTGAATAGCACAAAAATGTTAAGAAACTTTATAGATGAGAATTTCCCAATATACTGAGCGTCAAGTTGCTTAATTGTTGTTTCTGTTTGTAGCTGCTCTATTGTTATAACACTCACAGATTGTTACATACAGCACATTAATAGTTATTGTTCACGAATTTTCATTGCTTATTAGTATCAGTGTGTGTAATCTTCTTTTCTCCATGAGCCCAGACCAGTATACAGTAGTTGTCAGCTCTGGTGGTACAGGGCTGTGTGTGATGGTATAATAATGGTGAAGCTATACATGTAGTGAGGCTTACTAGTGCAGTGGAGTAGCTTTCAGTTGAGAGAGTGTGTCCAATGACTAGCTGACTGGTCTCTACACTATACTGCTCAGCTTGTACTGGTTTACTGTGCTCCATTACTGAATGAGTATACTATATTATACAGCAAAGGTAGTTTGGCCGATTGCTAAACTTGAGAGAGGAATTAGTTTATATACTGTACTCACCTTATCTGCTCAGCTCTGGTCTTTACTGCTATAATGCATAGTCCAGGATCCTTTTATACTCACTTCCACAATCCACCCACTGACATCATGTATGTTCAGGAAATGTACACACATGCATTTTAGCTAATCAGTGTGTTTATACTAGATTAACTTATACGGCCAGGTCTAGTGTTCACAAACTTGACACAAAGTCATCACAAGTTTAATAATTACCAGACAATACAACTTACCGTGACTATCTGGAACCAGAGATGGGGCGTAGCACTTTTGAAAGTGCTTCACTGGGAAAAGTCCAGGCACTTTAGATAGACTACTAATTGAGTATGAGTACCTCTTCAGGCTAGGTTGTAATCAGTACAAGTACAAGTACTTGACCTCAGTACTTAAGCACAACTCAAAGCACTTAATGATTATTATTAACTATTGCTTCTAATAAAAATTAACTGGGTAAATCTTTTGTCTATTAATTACCTATACCTATCCGATCTAAAGACTTTGCCTGCCGTATTAAATAGTCATTCTATACTGCTGCAGATGATGCTTGAACAGCTAGAACAAGAGGTATTCAAGACGTATTTGTAGACAAGAGGTATTCAATGGAAAGTGCTTCAAAGTGCTTAAAAGTGCTTCAAAAGCACATTGCAATATGGCCTGTGCTTGAGTATAAGTACAAGTACACAGCCATGATTTTTAAAAGGACTTGAGTACGGTACAAGTACTTTCAATGATTGTGCTTAAGCATGCTTAAGCACAAGTACAATTAAAGTGCTTCGCCCCATCTCTTTCTGGAACACATACATGTAAATCGTCAGACAAAAGACCAAGGCTAACCTGAGAACACATACAAATACTATCACAACAGACAAGCATAGGACACATACAAATACTATCACAACAGACAAGCATAGGACACATACAAATACTATCACAACAGACAAGCATAGGACACATACAAATACTATCACAACGTGCAGACCAAACACATTTTCTGATCCATGTACCAAACCATTGTGTGGGCGTAAGAGACTACTATGGCTCATAGCTCATGGCATGCATGGTTCTGGTTTCCATGGCATAAATTCTCCTCAAACATTGCCTCAACCAACAAATTATGCTTGTAATTTACTTGTCAAGAACCATTCAGTTCTGTGCTGGACTGTGTTTTAGGTTCAGACTTTCTCGAGATTATAGATAGCAATTTGTATTTGAGTTGGTTTTGTCAATGGTTCATTTGGTTTTCTTTTTGTGTACTGTAGTTAAGGTGGCGGCGGTCCTTATGCGTCGATGCACCATGAATATAATTATCACTCAGGAATGCTGACAATGTAAATGCTGCCAAATTGTACGATCAGCATCGCTGGGTAAGCAGTTTCAGCATGACACACGGTCGTCCAAGCTGATAGTCTCTGGCACTCCAGAGAATGCTATCCTATCGCTAAATGAAAAGCTTTGTAGTTACACTGTTATAGCACGTATTAAAGTGGTCCGCCATTTTCAGTTTACTATACTATCACTCTAATTTTGCCTGCTGTCACCGAGTTGCACAGTACTTGGCGTCGAACATAGCACTCAAGAGAAGGAATAGCATTAAGTGTCTTTATTGCTGGCCTTCACTGCGCTCTATCGTATGAGTGCTAGAGCACTCTAGCACAGCTCTCTAGTTTTTTCACTCCTAATTTTAACATGGACTGTTTAAAACTTGACTTATGTATCCCACATGTTTAACTTTGGTTGGGCTGATAGAATGATGACTAAGACTAACATGCTTATAGTGTTTTGCTTGTTACAGTGTACCGATCATGTCGATCACTTATTATTTCCTATTCATTATTTTTGTATCTACTTATGTGCAGCTTGATATTGTCAACATTGCTATCTCTTGATCTCTTTCCTTCTCTTCTCATTGATTTGACACAAGTAGCACAGAAATCGTACTCATTATCAACATAACAATGTAGTTATTGTACTGTACAGTAGTGTAATCAATGGTTAATATTATCATCACTAGTCATTGTTTTTTAGTATCTGTGTGTGTGATCTTCTTTTCTCCATGAGCCCAGACCAGTATACAGTAGTTGTCAGCTCTGGTGGTACAGGGCTGTGTGTGATGGTATAATAATGATGAAGCTACACATGTAGTCATATAGTCATATTTATAGTCACCAAGTTGGTAGTGATGAAATTATGCAGCATCACCTGAGAGTGCTTATCTTACATTACCATAGACAAATTAATTTTTAGTATGCTCTCCTCTTGAACATTTCTTGCCAGGCTAATCTACAGGGGGAATTCCCTTAGTCTGTTTATACTCACCTACACAAGAATGTATAATAATAACATCATTAGACTTCTCTCAGCGTTCATTGGACTTCTCTCAGCATTCATTAGACTCGCTTCTCTCAACACAAATGACATTACTGTATAGTCTACCACTAGTCTATAGTGCTAGTTTCTGTCACTACCATAGAGCTGGTTTCTTTTGCGTTTCACAAGAAGTGAAAATTAAACCCACTAACATTTAGTATTCAACTGTCGTCATAATCTGGTCCCACCAAACTTAAAGTTATCAGGATATGTTAATCACCAACTATAGAAGCCAAGGAACTTGAGGAACTCTTTTCCCTTGAGTTAATGCACTCACTACAGCTAAATGTCTGGCACCTTTGTTTATTACATCCTGCAGAATTCAAGATTCTCTCTCCAATCAATGTACTGGCTCTTGTCAGTTTTCATCCTCTACCTTGTTTATAGAATAGCTATAACCTCTGTCTTTGTTGATTTCAGTTTAGTGTTTAGCATGGCTCTATTTTCCTAGGGTACTATCATCACACGAGAATCAGCATCTTCCTCGGAGATACTCTGCTAAGACATAACCTTATCTGAGAGTGTGCTATACGGAAGTATGTTGATAACAATATATGTGCCAGCACAGTAGGTCACAGCATGCCAATAAAAGGCCCAATATCCAAGTCTCCGTAGCAGCCATCAGTCCATTACCTAATAACAAAGGAGTATTCAGTGATGTTAGAGGCCTATGATGACAGGAATATTTCCATTTCCACTATTGAGCTAGTTTTGGAGCACAATTTCTAGGCCTTTGACATTAATTCTATTGTTAATGTCCACATAGCTTTTCTCATTTCCAGACCGCACCCCTCCGTTACCATTGATACCAGGCAGTGGAGAGCTAGTGGAGGCTATAACTATGTCATCAGGTAACATAGATTAATCCTTGCTCTCATTCTCTGTTCAATTGTTGGTTAATTATTATAACTCACATAAACCATAGCAACATTATCAACATACAATTCTAATACACAATGCTCATAGTCCATTTTCATTGTTTGTTAGTATCAGTGTGTATGATCTTCTTTTCTCCATGAGCCCAGACCAGTATACAGTAGTTGTCAGCTCTGGTGGTACAGGGCTGTGTGTGATGGTATAATAATGATGAAGCTACACATGTAGTGAGGCTTACTAGTGCAGTGGAGTAGCTTTCAGTTGAGAGAGTGTGTCCAGTGACTAGCTGACTGGTCTCTACACTATACTGCTCAGCTTGTACTGGTTTACTGTACTCCATTACTGAATAAGTACATAGAATGAGAGACCAAAACATAATACCAAATTCTTTTCACACTATTTTCAACATGTTGTGTTAGGTCACCTTGTTCACTCTCTCTTGTAGAGAAGTGCGTTTCAGGTTGGAACTGTATACTGCTTATACTCTGTTAGTTACTGCAGTTTGGTTTGCTCGAGCTCTTTTTATAGCACCCACTCTGGCAAGAAGCCAACATCCAGATTGACAGATTCCATCTACATGTAGCAGGATTCTGTATGTGCATGCGCGAGATCTTGTGTGTCTGTTCTAATCTACTATGGTCATACTGAGTAATATACATCAAAACACAGCACGTGCGTAGAATACCATAAGGTACTATACGACATTGCTATAGTTTCACTGGGAATAACGCCTAAATTAAGATCATACATAATTATGTGCCTGGAATGCTTTTATAGTAATAGTGAACCAATAATAATAGTGAACCAATTATAAGTAAACTACAACACAGTGTACATCAAGACCATAGCTGGAAGTCTTGAGCTTTTAGTTACAAAGAAACGCCGGCCATTTTGTGAAAACAGTAACATATAAAAAGCTTCAAAACCCAACTTTCCAGATATAAATATTTTTGCATATCTTAAAAACAAGACTTACACTTTACATATTAGTCCACTTTTCTCTACTGTGTAAGGTACATAAATTTCAATCCCAATACTCGTGTTTGTATTGGTTTTTTGACACTGGATTTAATTGGGAATTTTTGGAAATAGGATGCTGGAAAGGACCACGAAGACCACCAACACTATGATCGATGATAAGAACACGATGTAGCCATCTGCAGTGGAGTTGTACCATTTGCTGTACAGAGTAAGTATAGCAACGGGCATGCAACCGTCCCCTTAACCCTCGTGTGCATGCCCACACACACAATGTAAATAATTTATCTACAGCGAACTCTAGTAGAACTATTGTAGGTGAATTAGTAAGTGCCATTATCATACTCATGATGATATCCGTGTACATGATTGCACAGGCTGTGGCTTTAATAATATTCTACAGCATTGACCAAGTACCCTTGATATGTCTAGGTGTAAATTAACAGAGTACTTTAGCATATGCCACAGCCTAGCTGTGCAATCTGACAAGTCTCTACTAGAGACAGGTGATGAAGGTTGCACTGCAGTGAGCTGTCATGTCTAGCTAGCTGACCCTGATGAGCACCACCCATCTAGAGGAGACAACAATGATTGATGTTATACAGTAGTAATATAGCACTCACTCTAGAGGAGACAACAATGATTGATGTTATACAGTAGTAATATAGCACTCACTCTAGTGCTGACAATGCGTCCTCAATGATTGTGCTATACTGTGAATATCAGTTAACATGGACACAAAACTTCTAATTTTACATAAAAATTATTTTTTTAAATTAATTTTATGTATCGCACATTGTCTGTTATTTGACACTTTCCTTGGCTTGAATGATCAACTAAGAGGCTGTTTGTTATAAGTGTATCAAATTATTTCGAATTCGCCCTGTTTTAAACTATGATATGAATAATTCTCTTTGATGTAATGAGGTATCTAAATTCCCATATACACCTGTGCTTAGGCAGACGTAAAAAACATGGCCGCCATCACATACTTGACAGCAAATGAACTGCTGTGTGTCACTTTGTTGGCACGTTTTGCACTGATTCTGGTAGCTTGCTGGGACGACAGTGCTCTACCACATACTCTGTACATAGCACACTTCTCAGATAAGGTTATGTCTCTGCAAAGGGGCTGTGAGGAAGCCATGAAATTGCATTGTGTGCTAGCATTTACATGTAAACATGTGTGCCATATTTACCTTAGAATATTTATATTATAATTATTTCATTGTTTTTTGTTTTTTATGGATGGATTCGAGATGGATTCTACAACAAGGCTGCCCACGGACTAGAGATCAGGTATCAATAATTAGTGTTCTATTGAGTGGGAGGTATAGTCTAGACTCTAGCAATTGCATGGTGATGACCTGTCAATTGTTTACTCAATTTCTTTTCCTCTTTTGCAGGCACTGGGCCCACAAGCAGACACGCCATATTTCCAATGCTAGCATTTACATGTGTGCTAGCATTTACATGTGTGCTAGCGTTCACATGTGTGCTAGCGTTCACATGTGTGCTAGCGTTTACATGTGTGCTAGCGTTTACATGTGTGCTAGCGTTCACATGTGTGCTAGCGTTTACATGTGTGCTAGCGTTCACATGTGTGCTAGCGTTTACATGTGTGCTAGCGTTTACATGTGTGCTAGCGTTTACATGTGTGTTAGCGTTCACATGTGTGCTAGCGTTTACATGTGTGCTAGCGTTCACATGTGTGTTAGCATTTACATGTGTGCTAGCATTCACATGTGTGCTAGCATTTACATGTGTGCTAGCGTTTACATGTGTGCTAGCGTTTACATGTGTGCTAGCGTTTACATGTGTGCTAGCGTTCACATGTGTGCTAGCGTTTACATGTGTGCTAGCGTTCACATGTGTGCTAGCGTTTACATGTGTGCTAGCGTTTACATGTGTGCTAGCGTTCACATGTGTGCTAGCGTTTACATGTGAGCTAGCGTTTACATGTGAGCTAGCGTTCACATGTGTGCTAGCGTTTACATGTGTGCTAGCGTTCACATGTGTGCTAGCGTTCACATGTGTGCTAGCGTTCACATGTGTGCTAGCGTTTACATGTGTGCTAGCGTTCACACATGTGCTAGCGTTCACATGTGTGCTAGCGTTTACATGTGTGCTAGCGTTCACACGTGTGCTAGCGTTCACATGTGTGCTAGCGTTTACATGTGTGCTAGCGTTCACATGTGTGCTAGCATTTACATGTGTGCTAGCGTTTACATGTGTGCTAGCGTTTACATGTGTGCTAGCGTTCACATGTGTGCTAGCGTTCACACGTGTGCTAGCGTTTACACGTGTGCTAGCGTTTACATGTGTGCTAGCGTTCACATGTGTGCTAGCGTTCACATGTGTGCTAGCGTTCACTTGTGTGCTAGCGTTCACATGTGTGCTAGCGTTTACATGTGTGCTACAATCACCTGTGTGCTAGCAATCACTTGTGTGCTAGCAATCACCTGTGTGCTAGCAATCACTTGTGTGGTAGCATTCACATGTGTGCTAGTGTTTAAATGTGTGCTAGCATTTACATTTGTGCTAGCGCTAGTATTTACATCCAGGTCAGCCTGTGTTTCAGATGTAAAAGTTGTATTGTCATGATGTGCTAGTTTTGTAAGCTTACATTATCTGCTAACATCAAAACTTGTGAAGCTGTCAATTGCACAGTTTTATAGCCATAAAGTTCATGAACCAAGTCTATAAATACACTGAGTCCATAGACTAGTGGTAGTTTCTATAGATGCTGCATCACATGGGTTTCTGTTGTTGGATTTTCATTGGTTTCTGTTGTCTCATAAGTTGATACATCAAGAGAAGTCATAATATAACATCATGCTTCCATTGGAACTCTACTATAGTGATACACTAATCTAGTGTTAACGGGGATTGGTAAAACCCGTAACCACGCGGAACGGAATGGAACGGAACAGGGTTAAAACACTGAACAGCACAGAGAGTGACCTAAAGTATGTCCACAACTCCTGCGCAGAACTGAGTAGTAGGCTAAATGTCTCATGCAACAGGCAAGTACTCGAGAAAACGTACCAATCATAGCTTTTGGAGATGCTTTATCTTTGTGAAGCCTGGCAGAGAACTTCTGTCCGCAGTACAGACTCTTATTGTGATGTGCTGCATGACCATACATAATTACCATACCACACAGGATTGGTAAATGAACAGTAAAATAGATCCTATTGCAAACTTAGAAGGGCAACAATTAATTTTTATGCACGTGTTTGGCGTTCTTCCAGCGTCAGAGGGAGAGCAACTGTCATTAGTGGCATATGGCCGCAATTAACGAACAAGTTAAATTTTTTTTTGAAAAACCATTAGTGCTAGACGTGTTTTTGTCTTCAAGTTTCAGTAGTATAGTCAAAATGATCATGACCAGTGTATTATTCTGCCGTACTCTTATGGAGAGATTGAGCTGCTAAAGCTATCATAATATTAACAATGCTACCACCACTTTAAAAGACGCTGCATAAGATATAAACATTATTATTGTTAGGCTATATTCAGGAGGAGATGAATTCAGAAACAAGTTTTAATTTCAGGTAAATAATTTGCATGACGTTCTTTCTGATGATGTATGGATCAGAGAGAACCTGTCGTTGATCTACAAGTGTTGCAACAATATTGAGGAAAGTAACTTGAAATCCAAAATTCTAAATGAACCGAATCACAAGAAAATGTAATCCAGCACTGGATTTAATTCACTAGGAAAAGGAATAAAAGTGGAAGGAAATTACTACAATGCTATTATTCACATAGTCCTGTACTGTATGATACAATACCAACTTTTTAGCTTGAATTCAGCACATCAGTCAGTAGAACCATTGATAGATTACAGCGGAACATCCTTTGATCACAACCTGATTAAAACAAGCACAAATAATAATAGGTAGCCCACACCATAAATTTTGAAAGACAAAACATACTTACATTAGCTGTTGTAATACAGACCTTTGCAAGTGAATGATATTTCCTGAATAGTATTCATGGTTATTGTTTGCATACCTGTCTTGTTACCAGGATACCATACCAGAGGAAGTGGCTGTGGTATAAAAGAGTGAGTTAGTCTCAGCCACACCAGTAAATCAGAATGCAGCAAGAAGAGTACAATGGTAAACTGTATATATCTCTAGTAACAGCAGAAGTTGGACAAAGTGAGCTAACACTTATGTTGGAAATATTATTACTTGTACTTATTCAGTAATGGAGTACAGTAAACCAGTACAAGCTGAGCAGTGTAGTGTAGAGACCAGTCAGCTAGTCACTGGACACACTCTCTCAACTGAAGGCTACTCCACTATACTAGTAAGCCTCACTCACTCACCAGTGGCTACAGCTGCATGGCTAGCTCACAGTGTGATATACTGTATGTGTTGTGTCTCAGTGTAGTGAAGCAGCACTGAGGACCAGTCAGCTAGTAGTGGCTACTACACTGCCTGCTGCTACTGACCACTGGACCACACTGACTACAGTATACCAGCCCTGTACCACCAGAGCTGACAACTACTGTATACTGGTCTGGGCTCATGGAGAAAAGAAGATCAGACTAAACATTGACAAGTCATGAGACCACTGGATGAGACATTACTAAAAGGAAAGGAACAATAATACAAAAGTATGCACTATGATATTCATAAACATGTAATGATATTCACAACTCCTTCAATCATATTATACTAAAAAGTGAATATACTTACTTAGTAGTGAATAACCTTACACAGAACCAGATGACTCGAGGTCATGCAATGAACTGATTTCACAAAACCCTCGGCGGCGTGTCATGCACATTGTAGAGTTAGATCCTGGTTTGTAGCAGCTATAGTGCCAACCTGCTAGCTATGGGAAGTGGTAAAACCGGAAATCAGAAACCAATAGTTATATCCAGGTTATATCTATGGTTAGATTAGACCCATCATCACGAGGCATTTTTTATCACGATTAGTAGTGTGTGTATTGTTCACTGAAAAGCTAGAGGTACATATAGCTGTGCTTGGAGGACGCAGTCCGTTGAAGTAATTGACGTTTGTAAAACTGGTATGGGAGGAGGATTCCGGCAGGTCATCGCAGCAAGCAGCTGATGTAGGGATACTTGGGACTTTTACAAGCATTATTCCATCTTGTTCCTTTACTTTCACAAGCCCTACACTTTTCGGTTTTATTAATTTAATAGTTAGTTATAAAGCTGCATGCTTGCTAAGACAACACATATACACAATCTATCATGTAAACCTGAGAAGCTCTGTTCTCAGGTTTAAGAAGAATCCTGAACAGACTCTTTCCTGGACGTTTTTTTTTCTCTCTGGAACTGGAAGTCGACCGTTGCAGATAGATGTGAAAGGTGCAGTTCGCAGGACGCGGTGTGCCCGCTGGCAAATGTATTACGCTATTGAGCGTACAAGAATAGAATATCATTAATCATTTCACATGTTATAAATATCTGTTTCCGAGAAACAGTTGTTTGCTAACTGCATACGGTAATGTATGTTATAGTGTTGTAAGACATTATCATTATCACACATGTGCATCATACAATATGGTAGTCTAGCCGCTAGCCCTCTTTTCGCTAATAATTAATGGGCGGGGTCACGGCAAGGCGAAAAGAGGGTCTAGCAAAACTCGCAAGTCAATGAGTTTCAACTGACCAATCAGATTTTTCGTGTATATAGTAGCCCCAAAATGTTAAGGAGAAGGCGTGTACACGTGGTTTTCATTGCCATGTTGGTGTGTCAACAGTTAGCCGCTGCTATTGAAAGGAAAGATTCTAACTGTTGACACACCGACATGGCAATGAAAACCACGTGTACACGCCTTCTCCTTAACATTTTGGGGCTACTATATACACGAAAAATCTGATTGGTCAGTTGAAACTCATTGACTTGTAGACCCTCTTTTCGCCTTGCCGTGACCCCGCCCATTAATTATTAGCGAAAAGAGGGCTAGCGGCTAGACTAACAATATGGTTGACTATTGAAAAGAGTGAAATAAGTAGCCACAACCACATCTGTACTAAGTCCAACCAGTAGGGCGTGGCACGTGGCCTAAAACTTTACAAGCCTTGCTGCAGCAAGCATTGCAAATTAAGCATCACGTGACCTAGCTACTATTATATCGGTTAAAAAAAGAATGTCGACTGTAGAACTTGGGTGAGAATCATGTAAGCAACAAAACATTGTAATACCGATTCAACAGAAGCACTGTTGAATTGGTCCTTCACTACATTCCGTTTGCTGATTAAGTCAGTGTGATTAATGTTAGACAATATTAAAATTTAGCAACAGTTAACACACGCATCTACAGTAGCTGCATGATTGACGCAGCATGGACTCGATCTTGATGTACAGCAGTGCTTGCAGGAGATGAGAGTCTTGTTGTGACTGTATAACCGTGTGCTGCAACACTAGCTGTTTCTTAATTTAACACCGTAGACATGCATAACTACACGAATTTAAAAAAGGCGTGGTTTGGTCATTTCTTGGCGACTTTGACTCTCTCTGAATCGACATGCTATTCAAGTCCGGAAGGCAAACTCAACTTCCCCAGTGGTCTCGGGAGCAAGCTGCTTATAGCCGGAACAAGATTCTGCTACTAGTAGGAGGCAAGAGACGCCGAGTCTGGAGAAAGGCACGCGAGCTCATCAGTGTACTTGAATTCATTTGTACACTCTGCCCTTTCCCTTTGCTGTAGACCGCTTTTCTAATACTTGAGTGATCAATCATATTCTGACAATGGCTCCTGTTCTGTCTAAACTAGCAGAGCATCGTAAGCTGTTGATCTCAGCTGTCACTGGAGTGGGCGGGGTCTGTCTGTATCTACTGGCTCGTGGCAGCTATGCTTACAGGTAGAAAACATGAATACAACTCACATTGTGCTCACTCACTCCATTCCCACAGGAGTGATCAAGATGTGGTATTATCATCAAAGGTACCATACTAGCTAGTAGTGTAGGTATGAACCAGTGTATGGTGGTGTGTTCCATGATGTATAGGATCACAAAGGGAAGAGATCCAAGGCTGCTGTAGACTTGACTTTCTTCAGGTAAGCAAAAACTGATGATTTTGGAGGGTTAAAATTAAGCGAATTTGTGTCTTGGCGTACATGCACAGTACGCTCGGTGTATCTCATCACTGCTTTTGGGGAAATTAATTTTGGTGACAGCTGCTGAATTACCTACTATAGCTGTATAGTGATACATGCTCTATACATGGGTGGTACATGTAGATTTGCTGTATAATCCTACAAAACCATGGAATATACATGTATTGTAAAAATGAACTTGAGTGTGTTGGTTGCTCTGACTAGCTTTAGTTTTATAGTTGTGTTCCTGATGATAGTTGCTGTGATCTCTCTTCAGACGATTAGGTACATTGTTGAAGATAGTGATACCAGGACCATTCTCAATGGAGGTCGTCTACATCATGTTAGTGGCTGTTCTACTGCTGCTACGAACCTACTATGATATTTGGGTCATCAAGAACACAACGTCCATTGAAAGGTAACAAGAGAACAAGATGACATGGAGTTTAGTAGACAATACTGGTAGCTAGCATTTGAGTGTTGCTGAAATCTATGTGTAGCCTTATTTTAATCACAATGTTATGCATAACAGACAATAAGCTTTGAAATTATGCCAGTACTGTGTTCAACTGTGACTGCTCTTTTTTTTAACTTTGATTTTTTTTGTTTTCATAGTTCAATCATTGGACGTGACATGGGTCTCTTCAAGAAGCACTTGTTGGACTACATTATCACAATACCTCTTCTATCAACCATCAATAATCTACTCAAGGTGTGTGCGTGCGCGCGTGTAACACTGCTGCTGCTTATTACAGTGTTCTTCTCTTGTCCTCCATTTTGTTCTCTAGTATGGTCTGCATGAGTTGAGTCTAAGATTCCGTACTCGTCTATCTACCCATCTCTATCAGGAGTACATGCAGTAAGTAGTTATTCATTATGAGAACTTCCATTTTGATAATAGCTACAATAATTTTACTACGAAATACCGTATTGCGAGTAATTTTGGCAAATTTGACGAATCGTCAAGCATTAATTCGCCAAAGTAAAAATTGACATTAAATTTTTCTATTGCAGTAATACATAAACCAGGCACTTGGCGCCAAAATTAAATTCGCCGAAACGTAAAATCCCAAAATTTTGACCCTCCAAAATTACCCGCTATAAGGTAAGACCGTAAAACGTTTGAAACTACACACATGTAAGTTAGTACTGAGTTATTGTTGCTGCTTATATGAATGACGGACATTCTTTTTTTTGTAGTGGATTCACGTTCTATAAGATGTCTAATCTTGACAATAGAATAGCCAATGCTGCTTACACAGGTACTCACACACACACACACACACTCACACACTCACACACTCACACACTCACACACACACACATACACATTTACCTTTTTCTTCTGTCCTCAGGATATTGACAGGTTCTCTGAGACACTAACTGACTTGTATTCTAATATAGCTAAGGTCAGTATCCACTCTGTGATTTATACACAAGATTGACATGTCTCTTATCTTAGCCAATTCTGGACATTGTCTTGTATATCAGGACTCTAGCTGGTAATATTGGAGCACAGGTATTATCACAAAATTTTAGGTGGTGTATCAAAATTGATAACTGACTTATAAAATTTTACCCCAGGGCCCTCTCTCAATGCTGGGATACCTAGCTGTGTCTGGCTTTGTTCTCACTAAGTATGTGAAATATTTTTGAAAGGGTGGGATCTTTATTTTGTTTTCTCTCTCTCTAAGGCTACGTTCTCCAGTTGGAGGTATGACAATGCGTGAGCAACAGCTGGAGGGTACTCTACGCTTTGTCAACTCACGAGTGATCACTAGCAGGTGAGTTATACCATATCAACTGATAAAATGATGGAAATTATATGTTTTTATTGAAGTTTGAGATAAATGGGACTGAAATGCACTTGTATTTTTAACTCGTATGAAATGAACACTTTATCAGTACTAACTGGATTAGCTAATACAGTATTATTACATGTATTCCAGTGAGGAGATATCGTTTTATCAAGGCAGTGTTCGAGAGGAACAGAACATCAGGAAGATGTTTGGTCGTCTGGTGAGCTAGACTGGTAGTGGTCATGTGACAGATCATGTGACTTGTGTACAGGTGGATCACTTGAGGAGTATCATTCACTTTCGGTTTGGTATGGGATTCATTGATTCAATGGTGGCTAACTGTAAGGAAATACACAAATTCATTCTCGATCAAAATATTTCATCGCATTAACATTTTTGAATTCTGAAACCGGAATATTGAAGTGTACATGTATTATCTCTCTAGATATGGCGGCAGTGGTTGGCTATCTGGCTATCAGTCGTCCATTCCTTGATCTCTCTCACCCGCGCCATCGTAACAGCACTCACAAAGAACTGCTCACGGTAATTTTTACTGTAAAATTGAAATTTAAATAATTTTGTTATAAAAAGTATGAAAATCTATTTTTTATTGTTCCAGTCAAATTTTTTACTCTTCTACCAAAACTATTTTTGCTCTTTCACAAAACCTTTGTTACAATAGGACTATTATCAGAATGGTTGGATGTCGGTTCAGATGGCTGATGCTATTGGTCGTCTTGTGCTAGCCGGGAGAGACTTTGCTCGTCTGTCAGGATTCACTGCTCGTGTGTTTGAGCTGATTGAAGTACTGCGTGATCTCCACAATGGAGTCTATGAGAGGACTATGGTAGCTACTGAGGCTACTGAAGATGGTGAGTGAGGTGTGTGTAACTATGAGAGAGTGTGCTGTGAGTTGCCACTGTACATTAGTAAACCTGAAATACTAGGTCTGTTAGATGTATTCCTATCTAGCTCTGTTGCATATTAGCCTCTATGAAGCCTCTAGTTAATCTTACTATGCTGCTGAGCGCCATAGTAGTAAACACGAAACTAAAGCAATACAATTTATAAATCAGTAGTCAGCATGACACAGAAGGTGACATTTACTCCTCCTGCATTGCGTGATACATCCTGAAAGAATGATATGTTTGATGTACTGCTTGTCACGGTCAATAAATCATATTCTTATGTATTGGCTATGGAATGTAATACTTCATGCTGCAATGGTCTACATGAAGTCAGGAGCGCATAATGAGAGTGAGCGCGGTAAGAAGGCAGGAGCGGGACACTCCCACGCACTTGATTAAAAATTGCACCTCCACACATGATGGCCGTGTTTCTAAAGATAGACTTGTGATGGCCGACGGTATGTGTACGTACAGCTTCGTATTGGATGGACTCTGGCCTTCTCGAAGGTAAGAAGCAGCTTTCCACTATCCCAGGACAATCATTCTTGTCTGCTATCTCGAGTAGATACTGTTAAAGCAAGAAACGAGTCGAATCTGTGATGGTGGACCGTCGTGCTGTTTCTCTACAGCTGGTATATGAGCACGTGGAGATCGTCTGCGCATCATCGCGGGTGTAGAAAGCTTCTACGAGCTGTTGCTTACCTCAAGGAGCCTCTAACTGTCAAGTTCCATCCAATACGAAACTGTACGTACGCGTACCGTCGGCCATCACAAGTCTATCTTTAGAAACACGGCCATCATGTGTGGAGGTGCAATTTTTAATCAAGTGCGTGGGAGTGTCACGCTCCTGCCTTCTTACTGCGCTCACTCTCATTATGCGCTCCTGATGAAGTGTACATGTTAAAATTTGTTAATTAACTCTCATTGCAAGCACCATCCCATGTTGTCCCATCTTGTTCCTTTACTTTTGCAAGCGTCATCCCTACACTTTTTAGTTGTTTTTTTTTAATTAAAACTTTTTTACTTTACTTGGATATTAATATCTATCATAGTTTTGTGCATTAGTGGATACTGGCAGTGCCAATCTAGCTATTGCAGGAGCTCCTGATAGTTCCATCAACAGCTCTTAATCAATACAATTGGACCTATATTTCCATAGCAAAGAAATATGCAATTATAAGTGAGATGCGCTTATTAGCTGAAGCAAATTATTCGCTTGTATGTATGCCTTTAAGTGAGCTATGCCTAATAGCGTGCCAGTAGAGATTGTGAACGTAGATTGTGAACGTATTTGATTGCGTACCGGCGTTTGTACGACTACGTGCCTTTATTACATTGACATTTTCACATAATTTGTTTTCTTGTTATTTCCAGACCGCACCCCTCTGTTACCATTGATACCAGGCAGTGGAGAGCTAGTGGAGACTAACTATGTCATCAGGTAACATAGATTAATCCTTGCTCTCATTCTCTGTTCAATTGTTAGTAGATTATTATAACTCACATAAACCATATACACATTATCAACATACAAATTCAAATACACAATGCTTATAGTCCATCTTCATTGTTTGTTAGTATCAGTGAGTGTGATCTTCTTTTCTCCATGAGCCCAGACCAGTATACAGTAGTTGTCAGCTCTGGTGGTACAGGGCTGTGTGTGATGGTATAATAATGATGAAGCTACACATGTAGTGAGGCTTACTAGTGCAGTGGAGTAGCTTTCAGTTGAGAGAGTGTGTCCAGTGACTAGCTGACTGGTCTCTACACTATACTGCTCAGCTTGTACTGGTTTACTGTACTCCATTACTGAATGAGAGTGCTAATTTGAAATAGAGATGAGATAGTATAGAGAAGATTTTATTAACTCACCTGATGTAGCTTGATTACCACTGCAATAGTAGAGTAAAGAGTACAGTTAGAAGCAGGCAGTGATCACTATAGACAGGTTCCACTGTACTGTTTGGTCCCTAGCTAGCTGACTGTTATAAGCAGACAGTGATCACTATAGACAGGTTCCACTGTACTGTTCGGTCCCTAGCTAGCTGGCTGTTAGAAGCAGACAGTGACCACGAATAGTCAGAAAATTTTGATCAACTGCTTTTATACTATGTAGGGAATCCAGCCATGAATATCATTACTCCATCATGAATTTTTATTGTGTGGGCGGGTCAACAACTGACAATGCATGGCCTATATGGGCCATTGGCCATAGTTAATAGTTAGTATGTTGGAATGTGAAGTTGAGAGAAAAATTCACACTCTCATTGATTGTGCTGGAATTCGTCCAATGTCAATGGGAAACTAGGCACTTGTTTGAAGCTTTGTGTAGACTAGAATCATCATCATCATCAAATCACATTGTTCATCACAGAGAGCAGTCAGCATTGTGTGCTGGTCAGACATGATGATTAGCAAGTGTGGTACCGACTGTTAATAAATCACTCATTGATACATTATATTGTCTTCAGCAGCATTGATTTGTACGCAAGCTTGATGCCCATGTTAATTACCATGAAACTAGGCATGAAAAATATCTTTTCTATAGTGTATGATTTAGTGACTGAGATTATGGTGGAGTATGTGTTGTCTAGAAAGCCATACCAGTATACAGGAAGTACTTGAGTTGTTATGTTTTGGGTCATAATGTGTGCATATACCGTATAGCGGGTAATTTTGGAAGGTCGAAATTTTGGCGAATGACCCAGATTTTGCATTTTGGCGAATTTAATTTTGGCATCAAGTGCCTGGCCCACGTATTGCTGCAATAGAAAAAGCAGATTTTGGCGAATTTTATTTTGGGGAATGCTTGACGATTCGCCAATTTCGCCAAAGTTTCCTCCCACCAAAATTACCCGCTATACGGTACCCAGTCACACATGCATTTCATATACACACCACTCCTGGTGCACTCCTCAAGGATGAGTAACTAATAACTTTAACTTTTCTACTCTAATTTTTGTTGGAGTGGATAAAAACTCTGTCTCTTTCTGCATAATACACGTGTAGGTTATATCCCGCGTTAGAGGGATATACGACCCGTTATATCCCGCGGGAAAGGGCGCGCTCAAGTGAAGTCAAGGAAGCGCCGAGGGCAAAGCCCGAGGAGCTTCCGAGACTTCACGAGAGCGCTAGCCCTTTCCCGCGGGATATAACAGGTCGTACTTCCCGCCAACATGTGATATAACTTACTTGTACCATGCTAAATTTAGCGTTTATGACTTCACTCGCTAAAAAACGCTAAAATTATTGGTCGCTAATAATACAGGTTTTAAGGTAACAAGAGATTGAGTACCGTATACTAATTTTAGAGGCTGACTGTTATTTAAGCAAGTTTGATTTGAGGATCTATGTGTATATCTCGAGTTATGATCCGCTCAGAGTCTACATAGTCAAGGATGGTCTGGTCAGATTCGCAACATGCAAATACTCACATAGTAACAAGAGACTGAGTACGTTATACTAATTTTAGCAGGTGGCTGTTATTTAATGAGATTCATGCTCGTTAGCAAACATTCATGCTCGTTAGCAAACATTTGTTAGGGTGCAGACCCTAACAACCATTAAATTATTCAGGAATGTACAAGTTGGACATTATTACACACCACAAATGATATTCACTGTTTATACAAGCACGTTAACAATACTAATAAGTGACAGTAGCCAGGCGAGATCGCGAACAATACATTCCTCAATAAAACTCTGTCTGTGGTCTTCAGAATAGACCCAAACTTAGATATATGACTATTAGCGACCAGATAAAGACCTTAACGTAGAGTTTTTTTTAATAAACACACTCTGAGTAGAAAAACCACGAGGTAAGCAGCTCATAATCGCACTTTCAAGCACAATACACGAAAAAGCTCTACGTTACTGCCTTCGCCTTGTTGAAGTACGTATATATCCCAAATCTGAAGTTCTACTGCCTGAGTGAACGAAAGTTTTATTAGCCTAAGCGTTGTATCTAGCCGTGCCCGTCACGTTTCCGTCTGGCACTTTCAGCGCTCATAGTTTGCAATGTATACAGCCTTCGCCAGTCTTGTAGCATAGGTCTTTGGTTTCTTGGAATATCAGCAGTAGTTTCTGAGATACAGTCCCCTAGCAACCAGCCAAAAATACATGCGTGGGCGTGACACTGCACCCTTAAGGTGGCGGGATACCATTTTAATGAGATTCATGACTTTGCAAGTGGCTATTTCTTTTTAAGCCAAGTCTATCTGTGCAGACGGAGTTGCAGTGTGCGCTTTGTTTGTCTATAGATAGGCATCGATAATAGCAAGTTTCAGCCACGTAGTGTTCGCCATCACGGAACGACGAGCTCGCCTGTGAAGACTAAACACGATCGAGTTTTTACAATTTTTCTTTAGTTGTGTGAAACGTACGAAGCTAAAACTGCTCATGCAAGCTCATCTTCCATTCGTGGAGGAGCCTGTGTATCGATTTCGCCGAGCAATGCTCGTACGCGATACTGCAGCTACGTACTGCCAGACAGTACAGAGTACGCAGCTGTAGTATCGCGTGCGAGCATTGCTCGGCGAAATCGATACACAGGCTCCTCCACGAATGGAAGATGAGCTTGCATGAGCAGTTTTAGCTTCGTACGTTTCACACAATAGTACAGGCAAATTAGAGTTTGACCTCAGACTAATTGCAACACAAACATTTTCAACTGTTTTCTACACAGAAAAATGTCCTCTATAACATACTAAAAGTCCTAAGGAATCCCGTGAGGGGAAGTATCAAAAATTGTATGTTTTTTAAACCAACATCATTAATAATTCATGAGTTGAGTATTTTGACATAGTCTATAATAACTCCGGTTTTTTTATAGCTATAAGCCTCCTAGAAGTTTTTAAACATTCAATAGGTCAAGTAAAAAGTATTTCTTTGATAATTTTTGAACAATACATGTATAATTGTGACAAAGTCCTTTGTCTTTGTGTAGCCTGTGGTAAGAGTACTAAGTAGGTGTTAACTGTCTTTGGTTAGTTGTGTAGTTTTGTGTTATTGTATCTTGGTCCTTAGTGGTGTGTCTGTTAGTTTTGTATTGCTGATTGGTCTGTTTGTGAGTTTTCGTATCTGAGTTGTTAGTATTTAAGTGTGTCTTCTAAGGAATTTTATCAATCTAAGTCGCGGAAAACTTGAAATCGCGACAATAATGTTCTCTGTCAATCTATTTAATCCATACTATCTTCATCATCATGGTCTGAGTTTGTGCAACCAGATCCCTTGCAGTTGCCACATGCAAGAGAGAACATTATATTATGCAGTTTACAAGTACACCTCATGCTGCTACAATCAGTCTGGCAGTTAAAACCTGATTACATGTATAGTAGTTCTTCTGGTGCTGGAGGCAAGTCAGTGAGTATTGGGTTTCTTCATTTTCTTTCCTCTACTGGAGAAAGATCATCCGCGGTGCGCTTTACACTGCTGTATCTGAAGGTATATACACGGAGGCTGGAATAATTCTTTGCCGCTGATGTAGGTGATAAAGTCTGAGACTGGTACATTTTGGTAGCGATCTGACTTGAACTTTTTGAGCTTTCTGGTAGTGCAATAGTGTGTATTAGGAGAGTAGTGTAACAATGCAACAGAGTCACTGGTAGTGCAATAGTGTGTATTAGGAGATAGTGTAGCAATGGAATAGAGTCACTGGTAGTGCAATAGTGTATCAGGAGATAGTGTAACAATGGAATAGAGTCACTGGTAGTGCAATAGTGTGTATTAGGAGATAGTGTAACAATGCAACAGAGTCACTGGTAGTGCAACAGTGTGTATTAGTAGGAGATAGTGTAACAATGCAACAGAGTCACTGGTAGTACAATAGTGTGTATCAGGAGATAGTGTAACAATGGAACAGAGTCACTGGTAGTGCAATAGTGTGTACTAGGAGATAGTGGAGCAATGCAACAGAGTCATTAACCCTCGGCGCATGCGCGAGGGTTACGGTACTTGCTTTGTCGTTCGGTCGGTCTGTCTGTCTGTCTCTTCTGCTACAGAGATCAGCGATCGCTTCTACGCGTCAACTAAGGTATGAACAGGCTAAGCACGACCATGGCTTGCAATGTGACTCGTGGATTTTGCTAAAGTGCTTTCGTTCTTGAGTTATGGCTGGCTCACCTTGCATGACGGCCATCTTAGACTTCTCTGACAACAAAGGCGCCCATAGTTGACTACCTAGGTACTTGTAGATTCCATCTAAACAGCAGGACAGCTCTGGGGGTGCGTAGACATCTCAAGAAAAAGCCTATCAAAGCCAAGAGCAATGGCTACCTACTCAGTGTTCACGGTCACGCCCACTTGACACACCTTGTCTCGATTGAATTGTGGTCAGCACTTTGCTGTCTTCTGGTTACATGTAGCAGTGCAGTTTCAATAGCAAGCAGGTTGGCTTCAGCTGCAAAGCTCCTTCTGCAAACCATAACTAAGGTGCTAACTCTACAATGTGCAACACGCCGAGGGTTTCGTGAAATCTGTTCATTGGTAGTGCAATAGTGTGTATTAGTAGGAGATAGTGGAGCAATGCAACAGAGTCACTGGTAGTGCAATAGTGTATTAGGAGATAGTGGAACAATGCAACAGAGTCACTGGTAGTGCAATAGTGTGTATTAGGAGATAGTGTAACAATGCAACAGAGTCACTGGTAGTGCAATAGTGTATTAGGAGATAGTGTAACAATGCAACAGAGTCACTGGTAGTGCAACAGTGTGTATTAGGAGATAGTGTAACAATGCAACAGAGTCACTGGTAGTGCAATAGTGTATCAGGAGATAGTGTAACAATGGAACAGAGTCACTGGTAGTGCAATAGTGTGTATTAGGAGATAGTGTAACAATGCAACAGAGTCACTGGTAGTGCAACAGTGTGTATTAGTAGGAGATAGTGTAACAATGCAACAGAGTCACTGGTAGTACAATAGTGTGTATCAGGAGATAGTGGAACAATGCAACAGAGTCATTGGTAGTGCAATAGTGTGTACTAGGAGATAGTGGAGCAATGCAACAGAGTCATTGGTAGTGCAATAGTGTGTATTAGTAGGAGATAGTGGAGCAATGCAACAGAGTCACTGGTAGTGCAATAGTGTATTAGGAGATAGTGGAACAATGCAACAGAGTCACTGGTAGTGCAATAGTGTGTATTAGGAGATAGTGTAACAATGCAACAGAGTCACTGGTAGTGCAATAGTGTATTAGGAGATAGTGTAACAATGCAACAGAGTCACTGGTAGTGCAACAGTGTGTATTAGGAGATAGTGTAACAATGCAACAGAGTCACTGGTAGTGCAATAGTGTGTATTAGGAGATAGTGTAACAATGCAACAGAGTCACTGGTAGTGCAATAGTGTATTAGGAGATAGTGGAACAATGCAACAAAGTCACTGGTAGTGCAATAGTGTGTATTAGTAGGAGATAGTGTAACTATGGAACAGAGTCACTGGTAGTGCAATAGTGTGTATTAGGAGATAGTGTAACAATGCATTGTTACACTATCTCCTAATACACACTATTGCACTACCAGTGACTCTGTTCCATTCTTACACTACTCTCCTAATACACACTATTGCACTACCAGTGACTCTGTACCATTCTTATACTACTCTCCTAATACACACTATTGCACTACCAGTGACTCTTTGTTACACTACTCTCCTAGTACACACTATTGCACTACCAGTGACTCTTTGTTACACTACTCTCCTAGTACACACTATTGCACTACCAGTAACTCTGTTGCATTGTTCCACTATCTCCTGATACACACTATTGTACTACCAGTGACTCTGTTGCATTGTTACACTATCTCCTACTAATACACACTGTTGCACTACCAGTGACTCTGTTGCATTGCTCCACTATCTCCTAGTACACACTATCGTACTACCAGTGACTCTGTTGCATTGTTACACTATCTCCTACTAATACACACTATTGCACTACCAGTGACTCTGTACCATTCTTATACTACTCTCCTAATACACACTATTGCACTACCAGTGACTCTTTGTTACACTACTCTCCTAGTACACACTATTGCACTACCAGTGACTCTTTGTTACACTACTCTCCTAGTACACACTATTGCACTACCAGTAACTCTGTTGCATTGTTCCACTATCTCCTGATACACACTATTGTACTACCAGTGACTCTGTACCATTCTTATACTACTCTCCTAATACACACTATTGCACTACCAGTGACTCTTTGTTACACTACTCTCCTAGTACACACTATTGCACTACCAGTGACTCTTTGTTACACTACTCTCCTAGTACACACTATTGCACTACCAGTAACTCTGTTGCATTGTTCCACTATCTCCTGATACACACTATTGTACTACCAGTGACTCTGTTGCATTGTTACACTATCTCCTACTAATACACACTGTTGCACTACCAGTGACTCTGTTGCATTGCTCCACTATCTCCTAGTACACACTATCGTACTACCAGTGACTCTGTTCCATTGTTACACTATCTCCTGATACGCTATTGCACTACCAGTGACTCTGTTGCATTGTTACACTATCTCCTAATACACACTATTGCACTACCAGAAAGCTCAAAAAGTTCAAGTCAGATCGCTACCAAAATGTACCAGTCTCAGACTTTATCACCTACATCAGCGGCAAAGAATTATTCCAGCCTCCGTGTATATACCTTCAGATACAGCAGTGTAAAGCGCACCGCGGATGATCTTTCTCTAGTAGAGGAAAGAAAATGAAGAAACCCAATACTCACTGACTTGCCTCCAGCACCAGAAGAACTACTATACATGTAATCAGGTTTTAACTGCCAGACTGATTGTAGCAGCATGAGGTGTACTTGTAAACTGCATAATATAATGTTCTCTCTTGCATGTGGCAACTGCAAGGGATCTGGTTGTACAAACTCAGACCATGATGATGAAGATAGTATGGATTAAACAGATTGACAGAGAACATTATTGTCACGATTTCAAGTTTTCCGCGACTTAGATTGATAAAATTCCTTAGAACACACACTTAAATACTAACAACTCAGATACGAAAACTCACAAACAGACCAATCAGCAATACAAAACTAACAGACACACCACTAAAGACCAAGATACAATAACACAAAACTACACAACTAACCAAAGACAGTTAACACCTACTTAGTACTCTTACCACAGGCTACACAAAGACAAAGGACTTTGTCACAATTATACATGTATTGTTCAATAATTATCAAAGAAATACTTTTTACTTGACCTATTGAATGTTTAAAAACTTCTAGGAGGCTTATAGCTATAAAAAAACCGGAGTTATTATAGACTATGTCAAAATACTCAACTCATGAATTATTAATGATGATGATTTAAAAAACATTCAAGTTTTGATACTTCCCCTCACGGGATTGCTTAGGACTTTTAGTATGTTATAGAGGACATTTTTCTGTGTAGGAAACAGTTGAAAATTTTTGTGTTGCAATTAGTCTGAAGTTGACCCATTTTTTTCCATAAATTGCCTGTACTACAACTAAGGAAAAATTGTAAAAACTCGATCGTGTTTAGTCCTCACAGGCGAGCTCGTCGTTCCGTGATGGCGAACACTACGTGGCTGAAACTTGCTATTATCGATGCCTATCTATAGACAAACAAAGCGCACACTGCAACTCCGTCTGCACAGATAGACTTGGCTTAAAAAGAAATAGCCACTTGCAAAGTCATGAATCTCATTAAAATGGTATCCCGCCACCTTAATGCTATGCATTTATGGGGCGAGCCTGAGCTTTTACAGATCGCGTCAGATCAGATCGATAATACAACACGTCTCTCTCTCCGGCAGACTTACCTGGCGTTTGCTCTTGTACGAGACAAGAGTACTTCTACAAAACGACGACGAGCAGCAGAGTCACCCGATCAACGAGAGACGACTGGAGCGACAAAAAGAATACCATTGAGAATACCGGAGATGAAAGAGAGCAACAGAGCAAACGCCAGGTAAGTCTGCCGGAGAGAGAGACGTGTTGTATTATCGATCTGATCTGACGCGATCTGTAAAAGCTCAGGCTCGCCCCATAAATGCATAGCATTAACTAGTTACTATGGTTTCCCAGTAACAATGTTTGCTAACGAGCAGGAATCTCATTAAATAACAGCCACTTGCTAAAATTAGTATAAGGTACTCAATCTCTTGTTACTATGTGAGTATTTGCATGTTGCGAATCTGACCAGACCATCCTTGACTATGTAGACTCTGAGCGGGTCATAACTCGAGATATACACATAGATCCTCAAATCAAACTTGCTTAAATAACAGCCACCCTCTAAAATTAGTATACGGTACTCAATCTCTTGTTACCTTAAAAAACCAGTATTATTAGCGACCAATAATTTTAGCGTTTTTTAGCGAGTGAAGTCATAAACGCTAAATTTAGCAAGCGCTAAAATTTAACTTTAATGAGATTCATTCTACATAGCTGTGGTTTAGCAGTAATAATGACTATGAATCTCATTATATAACGGCCAAACCGTAAATGTCTTTCATCGCAAAACGCTAAATTAAGTGGTCGCTAATAATACTGGTTTAAAGGTACTCAGTCTCTTGTTATTATGTGAGTATTTGCATGTTGCGAATCTGACCAGACCATCCTAGAATATGTAGACCCTGAGTGGGTTATAACTTGAGATATAAACATAGATCCTCAAATCAAACTTGCTACCAGTAATCAGGAATGGATTAGACAGATATCTGTAGAAAAAAAACATGAGCTATAATAGACCATGCAATGGTACAGTAGTCTACTAGACAGATACCATACTGCCATAGCAGAGAGACACTACACAGTGGTTAATATAATGGTCTACAACAACTATAGTCCAGACATTGAGAATTATTGTATGAATAGCAAAAATGTGATGTGAGAGTTGATATGACCATGAATAGTGGTGACTCACTTCTGCACAACTATGGGTCTTTTCTTGAAGATTTGCTTCTACTGATGTACCTCCCTGATTCCTATACCACGTGCAGATGCAGGTGGTTTCACAATAAAATCAACCCCTTGTTAATATCAGCCATTGTGGTCTATTGAGTTTGGCTTTGGTCCTTTGGAGCACAATCTCTGTGCCTTTATTACGTAATAACTGACATTTTCACATAGTTTTTTCTTGTTTTTCAGACCGCACCCCTCTGTTACCATTGATACCAGGCAGTGGAGAGCTAGTGGAGGCTAACTATGTCATCAGGTAAGTTAACATAGATTAATCCTTTCTCTCATTCTCTGTTCAATTATTATTATAACTCACATAAACCCATATACACATTATCAACATATACAAATTCAAGTACACAATGCTTGTAGTCTATTTTCATTGTTTGTTAGTATCAGTGAGTGTGATCTTCTTTTCTCCATGAGCCCAGACCAGTATACAGTAGTTGTCAGCTCTGGTGGTACAGGGCTGGTATACTGTAGTCAGTGTGGTCCAGTGGTCAGTAGCAGCAGGCAGTGTAGTAGCCACTACTAGCTGACTGGTCCTCAGTGCTGCTTCACTACACTGAGACACAACACATACAGTATATCACACTGTGAGCTAGCCATGCAGCTGTAGCCACTGGTGGGTGAGTGAGGCTTACTAGTGCTGTGGAGTAGCTTTCAGTTGAGAGAGTGTGTCCAGTGACTAGCTGACTGGTCTCTACACTATTATACTGCTCAGCTTGTACTGGTTTACTGTACTCCATTACTGAATGAGTAGTATAATATATTATACAGCAAAGGTAGTTTGGTTGATTGCTAAACTTGAGAGAGGAATTAGTTCAATATACTGTACTCACCTTATCTGCTCAACTCTGGTCTTTACTGCTATAATGCATAGTGCAGGATCCTTTTATACTCACTTCCACAACAATTTTATTTCCACCCACACATACCATGTTATCAGGATATGTATACTCATGTCATGTTAGCTAGTCAGTGTGATTAACTTATACGCTACCAGGTCTTCAAATGCCCAGTGTACACAAACTTGACACAAAGTCATCACAATTTCTGATGTAGCAATTTTTTACCAGACAATACAACTTACACTATCTGGAACCGATCTGGAACACATAAATCCTCACCACCAAGGCTAACCTGAGAACACTATCACAACAAACCAAACAGCTACCAAACCATTGTGTGGGCATAAGAGACTACTATGGCTCATAGATCATGGCATGCATGGTTCTCGTTTCCATGGCATAAATTCTCCTCAAACATTGCCTCAACCAACAAATTATGCTTGTAATTTACTTGTCAAGAACCATTCAGTTCTGCATGTGCTGGTCTGTGTTTTAGGTTCAGACTTTATTGAGATTATAGATAGCAATTTGTGTTTGAGTTGGTTTTGTCACAGTTTGTTTGTTTATGCCCACACACTGTCAATCAAACCTGTGTCATGCTGAAACTGCTTACCCAGCAATACTGATCGTACAATTTGGTGCACCAGAACATGATCGCATTTAGATTGTCGGCATTCAGAGATAATTATATTCATGATACATTGACAGTGTGTGGGCATAAACAAACAAACCCTGACAAAACCAACTCAGCTTGTACTGGTTTACTGTACTCCATTACTGAATGTTATGAGACAAAAATAATACCAAATTCTTTTCACACTATTTTCAACAGGTCTGTATTAGCTTACCTTGTTCACTCACTCTTGTAAGGAAGTAAATGTTTCAGGTTGGAATGGTATACCACTATACTGCTTATACTCTGTTAGTTACTGCAGTTTGGTTTGCTCAACTGCTTTATATAGCTCCCACTCTGGCAAGTAGCCAATTATACTACACTGCTGTGTCTGCCTGTACCCAAATGTAAACACACAAACTTGGAGCTGGTCTTGTGCGTGAACTATTTGCAGTCCTTGAAGAGGAAGCATCATTACACTTACAGCTGACAAAGAATGGCTGCCAAATATGACATGACACGTACCGCAGTTTTGGTAGGCTATTCCGAGAACAAGCCATTTAACACAACCTAAGCATTCCATGCTCATAATTATGTATCATCTTAATAGGTAAAATTAATTTATACAGTATACATACATAATTATTGGGTGTTCATTCATAAAGTCAATGTTTAGTGTAATCTTTAGACTTTAGCACAAAATTTTGCATTAATGTTTTACATAAAATGTTTTTAAATGTTTCGCCGCTACAATATTATTTAACTGGGTTTAGGCATTTATAGTGTCTCGTCACTTTTCAGTGTTTGGTAGTAGCAGTCTTTTCTCTGTGAGCCCAGACCAGCATGTTCACACTCCCTGGTGGGTCATCAGTAGCTTGATGTGCAGTTGCAAAGATGTCTTGACTGTTCGATGCTGTTTGCTGTGTGATGTGTCCAGTGTGTTCCACTGCTTGTCTACTGGTATCCATTGACTAGCTACAGTAATGTTGTGCTTAGACAGAATAAAAAAGTATTTGTAACTAACTTGAACTGACCACAGCAACAAACAGTAGATCCATCGCCCGCAGAAGCATAAAGATCTGGTACATATTTTATGTAGACTTCAAAACTAATCTTATGCAGATTAGTAGTAGTCTCGTCCCCCAGACCCTTCAATGGAGGAGGCAAGGTTTGGTGCATTGGCTGGGGCTCACTAGGAATTCAGGAATGTGATGGGCGGGGCTGAAATACTTAGTGTTGTTGACCCATAGATTTATGAGACTACGTAACCGGGATTGGAAACGACAGTCTGATGTCAATAGCAACGCGTACAAACCACGTGAAGCACTCCGTGTCTGATCGAAAAAGCTGATTTTTGGCTAATTTTTGGCCTTTGTGGCTCGTTTGCTGGAAAGCTCAAGGCGCTTCAAGAAATCCAACCAGCTTTTCAGACTCAATGCGCTCTCTTCTCGGTGATGGTAAAAATAACCGAGATCGCTTTAAAAGAGTCTTTTGCGTGCAGTTTTTCATTTCCAAACAAACAGTGCGTTTGCAGGGATCCCTCCTGTGAGTTACTGAAGCTTCTGGTGGTTTACTTGGTTGTTTCTAAGTGTCAACCAATGCCTGCTGTATAAAGTAGTGTGGTATTTGGCTGCATTAGCAATTTGTGTATAACAAAATTGTCGCTAGAGTAGAGAATTTAGCTGTTTTTAGTCGATTCACGGGAATCCCTTTTGGGACAATACCAAGCAACTGGAAGCCAAGACAGCCTTGCAGTTTAAAAGATCGACAATTGTTCCATACAACTGAATGAGTAGTACCATCGATCCATTTGTTTGTAGCATTCAGTGTGCCTGTGAAGTACCTGCTTTCTCGTTCGTTTCAAACCAAAACGGCCTGCTACAGTATGAAAAATCGCTCAAGCTTCTATCTGCTCACAAACAAGCATCTCTGACATGTGAAGCCAATTCGCACAGCATCTGCTGTGTGTGTAGGTGTCTCCTTTCAGCGTTTGTCGTTTGACCGTTGCTGCGCCGCTGACAGCCATATTGCAAGTCCACCCTAGCAATGGACGCGGAGTGTTTCAACGCACACGCACCGTTTCCAATCCCGGTTACGTAGTCTCATAAATCTATGGTTGACCAATGTTTCTCATTTCAATGCAAATATCTAATGCCAATGTGCACAACTATATGGCCATATTCGCTTCATCCAGGACTACAGCGGTAAATGTTTCTTGCAAAATTTTCGCTATAGCAATAATTGTGATATTGGAAATTGTCCACAGAACCGTGAAAATCATGAAATGCCCAATTGGATTAATTATCCCTATGAATAATTAACTGCCAGGCTCAACTTTTGGTTCTTGGTGAATTGAGTAATTTGGGGCAAGCCTGAACAAACCACGTGCTCAGAAACTTTGTATGTATGTCAGTATCTGTGTTTGTTGCCCCAATGTTCCTGAGAATTAGAACACACCTAGTCAATCATTAATATGCGCTGCACATGCTCAGCTCAATAAGAAAGCACGATTGGAGTGCTATATGGAAGTTAAAGCACAAGACTCAATCCCACGAGTGCAATTCTTGGTTGCTTACACAAACATGTAGTAGAATTGCAAGTGCCTTATTCTCAACATTGTTTGCTATAATATTTTACCTCATTCCTCCACAACTGATTCATAACAACATTAAGAACAGATTCGTGTAACAACATTAGGGAGTAGATGACAGGTTTATTTCATTGCACAACTCAATACCAGTGTTGTTTGATTACACATTATTCCATGGTTGCTTGCCTCCTTGTTAGCTGAGTCTTCCTTGACCATGCAGTGTCAAGTAGTACTGGGCAATCTCTGTCAAATCTTCAGCAAAGCTGTATCAGGAGAGCAGCCAGTGAGTTACTGTACTTGAGACTCTATGCAATCAGTGTTGAGTGGTATAATACCTATTCCCTACTCTTCAGATGGGCCGGCTCAACAATACTGTAGGTGGTACTCAACTACTATGGTTTACTTTAATACAAATGCAGTTTGTTCTAAGTCCAACACACATCACTCATCACACATCACATCCTTCAGGATTCAGATGTTGCCTATGTGTTTATATACTCATCACCACTTATAGGGAAATGTGCCTATCACCAAAGCCATCAAGGATACATCTAATATAATTGTTGCTAAGTGATTGCTATTGTGGGTTTCATGGCTTCATTAATCACATGGGCAACATCTGAGTCTTGAAGGAAATAAGTATCTGTACTAGCAAGTCAGTGGTTTTACTAGCAAATACCTATGGTTAAACACATTTGCAACATAGTTGAAATAAGAGTCCAAAGTCAGTGGTGTGTGTGTTAAACAAACTGCATTTGTATTAAAGTAAACTATAGTTGCTGATTACCTCCTACAGTACGGCTGAGCACCCTCACCTGTACCCAGTGCTATAGCCTGTAGATACTGCAGCAACTGTGAATTCTTGTTATACTGTTTCATCTGTAGCATTTATCTGTAAGTATTTTTTAAATGAAAAGCACCCCAATATGTGTAGGTTTTTCTCCTCTTGACTACACGTTTGGTTATCCTACTTACATAGAGCTATCATCAGCTTGTTGCACATAACACATCATCATAAATTTTCTTTTCTCCATGAGCCCAGACCAGTATACAGTAGTTGTCAGCTCTGGTGGTACAGGGCTGTGTGTGATGGTATAATAATGATGAAGCTACACATGTAGTGAGGCTTACTAGTGCAGTGGAGTAGCTTTCAGTTGAGAGAGTGTGTCCAGTGACTAGCTGACTGGTCTCTACACTATACTGCTCAGCTTGTACTGGTTTACTGTACTCCATTAGTGATTATAGTTTAGTTGGTCCACTAATGACATTAGTGTAGAGATTAGTTCAATAATATACTGTACTCATCTTATCTGCTCAACTCTGGTCTTTACTGCTATAATGCATAGTCCAGGATCCTTTTATACCCACTTCCACAACAACTCAACTCCATCCACATACCATGTTCAGGAAATGTAGACTCATGTCATGTTAGCTAATCAGTGTGTTTACACTAGATTGACTTAGGCACCCAGGTCTTCAAACGCCCAGTGTTCACAAACTTGACACAAAGTCATCACAAGTATTGAAAATCTTTACCATGCCAGACAATACAACTTACACTATCTGTCTGGAACACATTATTCCTTAGCAAGGCTAACCTGAGAACACATACAAGTACTATCACAACAGACAAGCTTAGGACCCATAAAAATACTGTCACAACAGACAAGCTTAGGACCCATAAAAATACTGTCACAACAGACAAGCTTAGGACCCATAAAAATACTATGCACAACATACCAAACACATTTGCTGCTACCAAACCATTGTGTGGGCGTAATTTTTACTGCAAGACACAGTTCAAATTCCAATCTAAATACAAGAGATTCCGCTACTCTTTATACATTCTGCTAATCTAGAGTAGAGATTCCGCTACTCTAAATACAAGAGATTCCGCTACTCTTTTCCCTATAACGCAATAATAGGTAATAGGGAAAACACCACTAGCACCTCATGCATCAAACACATTTGCTGCTACCAAACCATTGTGTGGGCGTAAGAGACTATACTATGGCTCATAGATCATGGCAGGGTTTCGGTTTCCATGGCATAATTCTCCTCAAACATTGCAAATTATGCTTGAAATGTACATGTCAAGAACCATTCAGTTCTGTGCTGGACTGTGTTTTAGGTTCAGACTTTATTGAGATTATAGATAGCAATTTGTATTTGAGTTGGTTTTTTCAATGGTTCATTTGGTTTTCTTTGTTGTGTAGTTACTTTTAAGGTGACGGCCATTGTGCCCACTCACAGTCAATGCACTATGAATATAATTTCCACTGAATACTGACAATGTAAATGCGACTGTGAATCAGTCATGTTTTGGTGTGCCAAATTATACGATCAGCATTGCTGGGTAAGCAGTTTCAGCATGACAAACAGTCGTCCAAGCTGATAGTCTCTGGCACTCCAGAGAATGCCAACCTATCGGTAAATGATGAGCTTTGTAGTTACACTGTTACAGCACGTCTGAAAAGTAGTCTGCCATTTTCAGTTTACTATACTATTACTCCAGTTTTGCCTGCTGTCACCTAGTTGCACAGTACTTGGCGTTGAACATAGCACTCAAGAGAAGGAATGGCATTAAGTGTCTTTATAGCTGGCCTTCACAGCGCTCTAAATGTGAGTGCTATAGTGCTCTAGCACAGTTCTCTAGTTTTTTCACTCCTAATTTTAACATGGACTGTTTTAAACTTGACTTGTGTATCACACATGTTTAACTTTGGTTGGCTTGATAGAATGACTAAGACTAACATGCTTATAGTGTTTTGTTTGTTACAGTGTACCGATCATGTCGATCACTTATTATTTCATATTGTTGTATTTACTTATGTGCTGCTTGGTATAATAACATTGTCAACATTGGTATCTCTTTCCTTCTCTTCTCATTGATTTGACACAAGTAGCACAAAAATCATACTCATTATCAACATAACAATGTAGTTATTGTACTGTAGTGTAATCAATGGTTAATTATTATAATCATTTGTCATTGTTTGTTAGTATCAGTGAGTGTGATCTTCTTTTCTCCATGAGCCCAGACCAGTATACAGTAGTTGTCAGCTCTGGTGGTACAGGGCTGTGTGTGATGGTATAATAATGGTGAAGCTACACATGTAGTGAGGCTTACTAGTGCAGTGGAGTAGCTTTCAGTTGAGAGAGTATGTCCAGTGACTAGCTGACTGGTCTCTACACTATACTGCTCAGCTTGTACTGGTTTACTGTACTCCATTGCTATATTATTATATCTAAAGAAAGTATTTTTGCAATGATCATAGCAGAGAGAGCATCCATAGACTGCAGTTCAGTAGACACAGAATATTCACAGCAATTGAATCACCGTGCATATCCCACAGACAGTGAACTCACCTTGGTACTATAGCAAAACAGCAGACTACAAGACATTAACTGCATAGACAGATCAAGGCACCAATACTTACAAGTTCTAGACAGAGGTATCTGCAGGACAGCACTGCTAAAAGCTCGATGTGCAGTATAATGACTCAAAATGCTGAGACTATGCTATATAATAGTACTGATACTGATACAACAGGATGTGTTTACATAATTCATACCATGCACACATAATGCATGGAATTTGAGTTTTTGTATAACTTCAACATTTTTGTTCACTATGTTCATGAAAACAATTTTGGTGAAATTTTGTGGAGATTAGTAAACCATTATATTTTTGAAAAGCTTATGACATGAAGAATCCAAAAATCAATGTTTGCATTTGCACCAAACCTCACTTGGCCACTTTTCGGGGATTTAAAAATGGCTACCTAATCAATACTAATTAACAGAATCATGAGCCTATTTCACTTCACACATAGATGGTTTTCAAACAGTAATAAGTGATCAAAAACTCATATAGCAACAGAAAAATAATTTTGTAGCAACTAATACTAATTTTATTGCTCATTATCATCGTCATCACTGTCCGTATCATTTCCAATGTTACTGTCTTCATCATTTGCACATTCTATGTCACATGAGCAAAGTTCTGTGCATGGTAGATTATTCTTCCTGCATGAACATCTTAGTGTAGAGCAATCAGTTTTACACCTGCATCTAACTAGCTCGATGATGGACTGTGCTGCAGGAAGAACCTTTGTAGTGAGTGGCAAAATTTGACCATCTGTGTTCTTGTAGTATCCAAAATTTAGTGGTTCAAAAGGTTGTTGCTGCATTATGGTGGCTTGGAACCATACCCGGCTTTGTAACCGCACGCGCTTGATATGTTCCTCAAGTGCACCAAGCGTAGACGGTAATTTGTTGCTTTCAGCTAGTTTTTGCAGAACAGATGCCATCTTAAATCAGGTATACTGGTAATACCCTTTGGACAGTACCTCAAACAAACAGACTTCAAAGCGAAGAGGTCCAGTAGCTGTTACAGCTACACCAGGAGTGGAGCCCAACATTGCACCATTAAATAACCAAGTCACGTTAACAGGTGCAGGAGTAGGTATGCCGGACAAGAAGATACCCACTGTGGTGCCAGTACCAAAACTGCTAGATACAATGACATCTCGATCAACAGTAACGCTTGGATTGCCTGCGACAACAAAAAGAGTGGATGTGTATAACACATAATTATGCTCAGGCATGTGCCGTACCTTCTCTGACGATCAGAGTTTGTTGTAATCTGAAGACGGCCGACAAGTGAAAGACCCCGCTAAAGTAGTGTCGAAATTACAAAACCTCAAAACCCAGTTATTGCTGTTGTCGACATCATCATTATAGAACACCTCAGTTAGCGAGCTACTGCAAACAGCGCTTTCTTCTCTCTTTTGTACTGCAGAGCCGTCTCTGTACCAGTGCTGTTCAACATTGAGCCCATGCAGGAACGTCGCCTGCTTTGCAGGTGATCTCGTGGGTCAGTCCAGTATAGTCAGGTGAATGTCGCGCTGAACTCCTGATACATCAAAGCTACCCAACACTGCTTCCTCCTTGATGGTAAATGAGCTACTTGGCACTGTAGACTCAGATGTATCGAAAAGAACACAAATAGTAATGGCGACTGCAGCAATCATCCTCAGTGCACACACACACACACACAACACACTGCGTGTGTGTGTAAAATTAAGATCATGACACGGAACGTGGAATAGAAACGGCAGAATGGAACGGTCAATCGGTAAAAACCAGCCAAATTCGACTGGAAAAGAGAAAAGGACACTTATTTGTGACGCGTGTGAGTAGACATCAAGTTTCAAAAGCGCGATGTCTTCCTTGGCTAGCCACAGAACCAGGCGAAATGTGTTGGCTAAACCGCTGTGGTTGTCCACCCATGTTGTCTCTTTCAGAATGGCTTGGGCAGTTAAATTTCTTATTTTTGATTCTTCCACTGCCTCTCAGTGTTTTTTCCCCTTATCATGTTCTCCCAGGACATATTTTTAACCCTGTTGGTGCCTGGAAGCGTGAGTGAAGTAGTTTTCTTTGATCTGTACAAACAGAGCAGAACATCTTGTCTATAGAAGGATCATATCGTGCCCAAGGGTATGTCTCTTGCCAGTCTTCATGCCACGGGCGAGATACACGCTTCCGCTTCGAGTTTGAAGGGTTGCTAAAGTTAACCTCTACATCAGAACTCGACGATGTCCCGGGTCTTGGCGATGATGACCTTGAAACTGGCGAAGCCGAGGGCGAAGCAGAACGTGAATGGGTCAACAATGAGGAGGAAGAACGAGAACGCCGAAAACTGGGAGAAGTAAACTGAGAGCTGGATTGAGCACTCATCCTCTCAAGCAGCACCGTAGACTGTATCTAGATGGATCAGTGCTTCCCAACAGAACTATGCTATCAACTGATGATATAGGCAGAATCTTGGCTACTGCACTGTGGTATCAAAGTTCGCAATATTGGAACCTGGAAGTTGGAACTGTGAACTAGAACTTGTCACGTGTTAATTGACGTGGGTGCTCACGTGCACAAATAGTGACCGAAAATTCTGTAGACTTTCGGCAACCGTGAGGCCACCAGTGGCCTGCTAGGCTTGATAACTTCGGCCAGTGGCCGAATGTGGCCGAAAAAATACATACAAGTGGCCGAAATTTCAAACACTGGTTGGGTAGTGATGAAATTATGTGTCACAGTATCACTTCAAAGTATTCAGAGAATGCCTAGTCTATGAATTACATTACCATAGACTAATTTGGTAGTTGGCCTCTTGACCATGGTGAATCTGGAGGGGGAATTCCCTTATTCTGTTTGTACTCACCTACACAAGTATGTATTATGATAACACCATTAGACTTCTCTCAGCATTTATTAGACTTCACTGCGCAATTAGACTACACTACATCATTATAAGACTTCAGAACACTTGGGCATTACTATATGGTCACGTTTGATGGTTCACATAAAGATTCCAAACAAGTTAGCATTGCAAATATTCATTACCAGCTTTTATAAGACCCAGCGGCTATTAGAATACAACGCTTATTAGAGGAAGGTTGTCTTGTCTTTGTTTTATAGCTTCACTTGAGCTAACACCCACACATTTGACAGAATATATAGCTTCACTTGAGCTAACCATTCCTAGTTTATGTATGGCATAAGAAACTTAGCTGTGACTCAAGTTAGAGTCATTCTCTGTATAAGATAGTTCTAGAAAGTGTTTGCACTACCTTGGTGATGCACGATGCATTTCACAAGTCATTCTGTTTCAACAATTTTTAACTGACTCGGCCACACTATCTAAAGAAAATTAAAAAGATTTCTATCGAAATCAATAGAATGTAGGGTTGTGAAATCTACCACTGGTCCACAATGTAAACTAACAAGGAACAAGCATGGAATAGTAACACGATTGCCACTTGCTAACAGACCATAGATCCCTACATCAGTGGCTGCTGTGGTTGGCTATAGCTAGTTCAGCTATAGTTACTGTTGACTGACACCAGATGTGCATTCAGCTTGTGACAAAATATTGATCTTATGTACAGCCACTGATGTAGGGATCTATGGTCTGTTAGCAAGTGGCAATCGTGTTACTATTCCATGCTTGTTCCTTGTTAGTTTACATTGTGGACCAGTGGTAGATTTCACAACCCTACATTCTATTGATTTCGATAGAAATCTTTTTAATTTTCTTGTTTGTGTCATTTTTTCTTTTTCAGTAATGTGCAGTTCAATATCATGCACGTACTGAGCTGTCTTTATTTCCACCATTGGTTTAGTTTTCCTGTTGTTGATGGCTTCTATTTAATATTAAAAATTTTAAACTTGTAGCTAAGTTATGCTGTACATATCAGCTCGCCTACGCATGCATGAATGCAGTGGATACGAGCCCCGCCCATACTTGTTTGTGGACCTGTACGACTGTTGTAATTATCTGGCAAGTGCAGCAGAATGGTGATCCTATACGAGCTTACCGTTCTTCGAAGACTCCAGACAAATTATTGTTCTCCGTGAACCATACGGCGCGGCGATACTAAAGCTAGTGCTTAGTCACGTGCGCTAACCACTGCTTGGTCACGTGCGTATTGTGCAATCACAATAATGGCGTCTAACACTTAGCTGACAATGGATCACGATCGAGAAATCGCGGAATTTATATTGCCGTTACGCTAAAAACAAAGTTCAAAAGGCACCTGCCAGGAGAATTTCACGACTGTTCGTGGGTGTTTTGGTCTCGGCACTGCTCGCGTAAAGGCACTAGGCGCGCTGAAGAAAGAAGAAAGAAAGAAGAAGACGAAGATGACGAAACTCGATTTTCACCGTTTCCAGGTTAGCATCAATTTCGAGCGATCTCCTTACTATTGTATGATGGGGCAACGCCAGAGAGCAGATCTAAGTGTCTTTGGACGTATAAAATTCATCACCAGGCGAAATATCAGCGTTTGAACGCTAATACATTGTATGTAGCCGCCATCTTGTTTTCTCGTTCAACCCTACATAGGGAGACACTACCGTGTCTCCCTAATAATTATTGACAGCCATTCTATTGCGATAGTCTGTTGTGCTATTTGCTAGCTAAGCTATAGACCACTACTGTTATCATTGTCATCTGACTATCGCTCGTCATCTCTCACTATCATTGTCATCTGACTATCGCTTCTCATCTTTAACTATCTTGATTGCTATCTTGCTCACCAGTACATGGACATTATGGTTGCTTCTGGTCACTTCAAGTACAAACACGTGTTAACATTTCTGTTGATCTGTCCGACCATTAATTATAAAAATTCTGTATTGTATAACCAAGGGCTCATCAAATCATCATCAACTGTAGACAACTGAGAAGCAGTTGAAGGGATTGGAACCATTACCTTCTGAGTGTCGCTGGGGTGCCTCGTACTGGTATCGCTCTCAGGCTGCTGCTAGACGCTGTGGTCAAGTGGACTATTGCCGGACCAATGTGTGGGAAGCATTCCAATACTCTTCTCATGTTTACATTGTTGCAGCACATATATGTATATGGCTGCATACAATACACAGCTCTGTAATTATAATTATTAACTGTGTTTGCACTCTATATGTTACCACTAAAAATGCACGGACTAATAATGCACCATTGAAGACTACAGAGATAGCTCATTGTCTCCATAGCAACCTCCATAGCATCAGTCAATTAACCATTTTATTGTAACATAGAAGAATTGTGTAACAATTAATGTGATATTAGCATGAGAATGCTCTGCTGTTCAACAGAGTCCCTGCTTTTGGATCGCTGGTTAAATATTGCCTACAGCGTTACATGCACACTATTAAACTCTCTATAGTGTTTAGCACCAGGTTAATAATTTATTATTGATTTTCACTTACAAAGTGTACTCAGAGTAATATTGTTGATTGTCTATGTTAGTGCTTAGTATCAGTGTGTGTGATCTTCTTTTCTCCATGAGCCCAGACCAGTATACGGTAGTTGTCAGCTCTGGTGGTACAGGGCTGGTAGACTGTAGGCAGTGTGGTCCAGTGGTCGGTAGCAGCAGGCAGTGTAGTAGCCACTACTAGCTGACTGGTCCTCAGTGCTGCTTCACTACACTGAGACACAACACATACAGTATATCACACTGTGAGCTAGCCATGTAGCTGTAGCCACTGGTGAGTGAGTGAGGCTTACTAGTGCAGTGGAGTAGCTTTCAGTTGAGAGAGTGTGTCCAGTGACTAGCTGACTGGTCTCTACACTATACTGCTCAGCTTGTACTGGTTTATTGTACTCCATTACTGAATGAGTATAATTATTATAGTACAGCAAAGGTAGTTTGGTTGATTGCTAAACTTGAGAGAGGAATTAGTTTATACACTGTACTTACCTTATCTGCTCAACTCTGATCTTTACTGCTATTAGGGAGACACGGTAGTGTCTCCCTATGTAGGGTTGAACGAGAAAACAAGATGGCGGCTACATACAATGTATTAGCGTTCAAACGCTGATATTTCGCCTGGTGATGAATTGTATACGTCAAAAGACTCCTAAATCTGCTCTCTAGCGTTGCCCCCATCTTACAGTAGCAAGGAGATCGCTCGAAATTGTTACTAAAGTGACGAACCTGGAAACGGTGAAAATCGAGTTTCGTCATCTTCGTTTTCTTCTTCTTCTTCTTCTTCTTCAGCGCGCCTAGCGCCTTTATGCGAGCAGTGCCGAGGTCAAAACACCCACGAACAGTCGTGAAATTCTCCTGGCATGTGCCTTTTGAACTTAGTTTTTAGCGAAACGGCGATATAAATTCCGCGATTTCTCGATCGTGATCCATTGTCAGCTAAGTGTTAGACGCCATTAATTATGTGATTGCGCAATACGCACGTGACCAAGCTGTGGTTAGCGCAAGTGACCAAGCACAAGCTTGAGTATCGCCAGATTCGCCACGCCGTATAGATCACGGAGAACACATATTTGTCTGGAGTCTTCGAAGAACGGTAAGCTAGCAAGCGCAGAATCACCATTCTGCCTTGACAGATAATTATAACCGCCGTAAACAAGTGTGGGCGGGGCTCGTATGCACTGTATTCATGCATGCGTAGGCGAGCTGATATCTACAGCATAAGAATTATTTAGCTACAAGTTTAAAATTGTTAATAATAAAGAAAAGCCATCAACAACAGGAAAACCAAACCAATGGTGGAAATAAAGATGCCGCACAGTAATTGCATGATATTAGAGAGGTTTAGATTCACATCGACGGCTAACGGCAAACGCCTGTGACGTCACCATAATATTACGGACAAACACGCGAGTATACTGACATGAACGGAAGTATATTGGGCGTGTACCGAAGCTCAACGTGCGGGCTGAAGCAGTCAAAGCACTGCTTACACTGCTAACCTAGCCAGCTTTGGCGATCTACCACTTGTGAAGTCATCATTGTAGCCTTCATGTATTGCTACTGCAACACAGAAGCTCTAAAAGTGAAGACACGTGGCCGTGTAGGTGCTTCTAAGTTGTTGTGCTGGCTACGGGCTAGTTCCACGTACCTCTTAGGCTTCTAGGTCTCCAGAGTAAGCCATGCGTATTGGCTAGTGATATAGCAATCGCATTATCAAACATCGATTATCGATCGCCTAAGGTACGCAAGTAAGCTCTTCTTTGGTCTAGACTGGTAGCATAACCGCGTTTCCTGACGCCAAAAAGGGGCTGTAGACGAGAGAAACCGCCGTCTGTGGCGATTTGAACGGCGACTGGATTGACATTTATGACGTCAGCACACTATCTGTATTCAATTTTGTACTGCCCTCAATGAAAAAACGTGACGTCACAATTTAGCGTTCACGTTCACCGTCGACGTGAATCTAAACCTCTCTATTGAACTGTACTTCACTGAAAAAGAAAAAAAGGACACAAACAAGAAAATTAAAAAGATTTCTATCGAAATCAAAAGGATGTAGGGTTGTGAAATCTACCACTGGTCAACAATGTAAACTAACAAGGAACAAGCATGGAATGGTAACACGATTGACTTGCTAACAGACCATAGATCCCTACATCAGTGGCTGTACATAAGCTGTCACAAGCTGAATGCACGTCAGGTGTCAGTCAACAGCAACAAGCTGAACTAGCTATAGTCAACTACAGCAGCCACTGATGTAGGGATCTATGGTCTGTTAGCAAGTCAATCGTGTTACCATTCCATGCTTGTTCCTTGTTAGTTTACATTGTTGACCAGTGGTAGATTTCACAACCCTACATCCTTTTGATTTCGATAGAAATCTTTTTAATTTTCTTTAATGCATAGTGCCAGGCTCTTTTATACTCACTTCCACAACAATTCTATTTCCACCCACACATACCATGTTCAGGAAATGTACACACATGTCATGTTAGCTAATCAGTGTGTTTACACTAGATTGACTTATTATGTATATGCTACACAGTCTTCTCCTTGTGTTCACAAACTTGACACAAAGTCATCACAGCGAATCATTACCAGACAATACAACTTACAGGCTATCTGGAACACATATATCCTCAGACAAGAATCCAATGCTACACAAACAAATACTATCACAACAGACCAGCATATGACACATTCAAATACTATCACAACAGACCAGAGGACACATACAAATACTATCACAACATACCAAACACATTTGCTGCTACCAAACCATTGTGTGGGCGTATGAGACTACTATGGCTCATAGCTCATGGCATGCATGGTTCTGGTTTCCATGGCATACATTCTCCTCAAACATTGCCTCAACCAACAAATTATGCTTGTAATTTACTTGTCAAGAACTGTTCAGTTCTGTGCTGGTCTGTGGTTTAGGTTCAGACTTTCTTGAGATAATGGATAGCAATTTGTATTCCAGTTGGTTTTGTCACGGTTCATTTGGTTTTCTTTGCTGTGTAGTTACTTTTAAGGTGACGGCCATTGTGCCCACACACAGTCAATGCACTATGAATAATATAATTTCCACTGAATACTGACAATGTAAATGTGACCGTGAATCAGTCATGTTTTGGTGCGCCAAATTGTACGATCAGCATTGCTGGGTAAGCAGTTTCAGCATGACACACAGTCGTCCATACTGATAGTCTCTGGCACCCTAGAGAATGCTAACCTATTGGTAAATGATACACTGTTACAGCACGTCTGAAAAGTGTTCCGCCATTTACAGTTTACTATCACTCCAGTTTTGCCTGCTGTCACCGAGTTGCACAGTACTTGGCATTGAACATAGCACACAAGAGAAGGAATAGCATTAAATAGCATTAAGTGTCTTTATTGCTGGCCTTCACAGCGCTCTAACATGTGAGTGCTAGAGTGCTCCAGCACAACTCTTTAGTTTTTTCACTCCTAATTTTAACATGGACTGTTTAAAACTTGACTTGTGTATCACTCATGTTTAACTTTAGTTGGCTTGATAGAACGACTAAGACTAACATGCTTACAGTGGTTTGTTTGTTGCAGTGTATCGATCATGTCGATCACTTATTTGTTGTATCTACTTATGTGTAGCTTGGTATAATAGAATATTGTCAACATTGCTATCTCTTGATCTCTCTTTCCTTCTCTTCTCATTGATTTTACATACTCATTATCAGCATATCAATATAGTTATTGTATTGTAGTTTTTTGGGTTTTTTGAGCTTGTAAATGACTTAATAATATTAAAAGAATAATAGTAATAAAAGTTAGATTAATCCACAGATAGCCTCCCCTCGACAATAGCAAGTTCGAGGGAAGCGTACAGTAATTAATGGTTAATATCTAATCACTAGTCATTGTTTGTTAGTATCAGTGTGTGTAATCTTCTTTTCTCCATGAGCCCAGACCAGTATACAGTAGTTGTCAGCTCTGGTGGTACAGGGCTGTGTGTGATGGTATAATAATGATGAAGCTACACATGTAGTGAGGCTTACTAGTGCAGTGGAGTAGCTTTCAGTTGAGAGAGTGTGTCCAGTGACTAGCTGACTGGTCTCTACACTATACTGCTCAGCTTGTACTGGTTTACTGTACTCCATTACTGAATGAGCTAGACAATGAATGGACCAATGAGCAGCGGAGATCAATCACTTTAGTAGTTTAGTTCCACGAGTATTATCACTTTAGTGTAGACTGAAAATTGTTAGTAACTGCACACTTCATTCACTTCCTCTTTTGCTTGCTTGATGCCTCTCTTCTGCATGCTCTTGCAATGCTTTTATACCCTAACCAAGAGCATTGTTTAGTAGTATCAAATTTCTCAGTCTGCTGTGATCTCATGCACTTTGTGAGAAACAATACTAATGCTTCACTGTATAATGCAAACATAGTTAGTTAACCATTATAGTAAAACCTCTCACTGCGGACACCCCTCAAATAAGGACATCCAGAGAAATGTGGCCGTCGTCTATGATGCATAATAAAACCACTGAAATCATGCAAATCAGGACATTGATAGAGGGTTCAAAGAGTGTCCAGATTAGTGGAGTTATACTAAACAATGTCATACAACTAGCCATTGCCACATGCTGTATTCTCATGTGATTATTAGCTCCAGTTATTAAAGATTCCAATAGTTTCTAGTTAATTGTATTCATGATGCCATGGAGACCGGAACCATGCCATGAGTTATGTTGTACATTTGATACTAGTCTCTGACTCCCACACATTCATGCACATAAATAAAATTATTATTCAGTAACATTCAGGAAATACCAGTATCAATGTCATGTTTTTATTAAGAATGATAGTAATTATTATTTCAGGTGAATGAGCATATACCACGGGTGAGACATAAAGATAAAGGTAAGTCAAAAAGATACATTGTTTAAAACCGATTCAGACCGCACCATGTCCACAGGTGGTGAAAGTCGTACTCGCACAGGGTAGCCACATTTGGATCTGTAGCCTCGGATACATCTAATCGATGAACATAAAAGTGCAAATGATAGAGAACATCTTATCCAAGTCAGCACACTGGAGTAAGGATTTTGACATTTTGAGGAAATGAGGGATGCCAATCACTTAATTGTAAAAAATCATTGCTTCATGCCCCAGCCCACCTGTTGAAGAGAAAACAAGGGGGTTGAAACAGCCATGCTCCATTTCTCTGACCCGTGCACCATAATCATGCTTTTCTCATGCTCGTGTCGTTTGTACATTGCAGGGATGGAGTACATTGTGTTTGAGGGTGCCAGTGGGTTGAACACACATATGCCAAAGTAAGCCCTAAGTTTTTGAGTACAGTATATATGTCCTTTTGTTGATCTCACTATTTCTTAGAAATTATTTTTTTTCATGCAAACAAGTGATTAACAAAATTACAGAATCTTATTTATGCACAGCGTTATCATAGAACAGTTTGTGCTAGTGTTTAAGACAAGATGCATGTACTCACTTTTGTTAAAATACAGTTGTTTGGACACCTGGATCATGGAGCCGTAATATTATTAGTGAAATTTTATGATACAGTATTCAATATAAATACCTTCTGTGTGCATTAAATCACAGCATATAGCTGGATGCAAGACAGAGAATCCTGTTTGGCTAGTTTGGTAGACAACCATGCATAGCATCTCAACAGGTAGCCTCGCCTCCAGGCCACTCCCCCTGCTGAGGAGATGGCCTGGTCCAGACTGTCTGCGCATGCTCCAATATTACCAGTAAAACCTGGTAATCAGTAAAACATCGCACACGATCGGGGCATTTTAACGCACACTATCGAGACATGTCCGTTTCATCTTCCTATTGAAACAGCTAGTTTAAACTACGCAAGAAGGCTTCTGGTGCAAACATGCTGTTGTACCCAAAATAAACTGCGTTTTTGGTCCGGAGAGAGTGATTCTAGCGTACAGAAGTCGGTAGATCGTCAAGTGGGCGTGGCTAACTTCACTCGCAAACCTTCGCGTAAGAATCTCGTTGTGCAAGTTGGTATTGCGTATTATCAGTGATCACAGCACTAGTTTGTACGTGTAATGGTTACAAAGGTTAGTGAAATGCACAGAAACAACGGCTCGAATTACTGTCCGCACTTGGAGGGTTAACGGAAAATCTTCGCGCATGCGTATGCAGTCATTACCAGGCCATTATATTAAAAAATGGCCTGGATGCGAGGCTACTCAACAGGTAGTCATACAAGGCTTCTTCATATGTCTATATGTTGTATCTTGTGTTTCCTTAACTGCCTTTAGGAAACCATTCTATAACATACCGGTAATATAATCTACTTGAGAATGTGATAGGTTGATTTTAACAATGTAAATCAAGGAAATACCAATCATGTTGGTTACAATGTCCATAGAGACGGGCCCCCATAATTCAACCTTTGTTATAAGATAATGGGACATAATATATAGCTCATAGAAAAGAGGATCTCTCAGAGTGATTCACTCTGCACACTAGAACATTGTGTTTGCCTATTGACATTATCCACTATTGAGCTAGTTTTGGACCACAATTTCTAGGCCTTTATTAACAGCTGGCATTAATTAAATTTTTATTATTAATGTCCACATATTTTGTTTTCTTGTTTTTCAGACCGCACCCCTCTGTTACCATTGATACCAGGCAGTGGAGAGCTAGTGGAGGCTAACTATGTCATCAGGTTACATAGATTATTACATAGTACGTCATCTTTCACCAATCAGATTGCTCTATTCGAGGGCATTAATGTAGGTTAATGACCGCTCGTAGCGTCTTCTATAGCAACAGACCATTGCGTCTTTGCGAGTTTGAATAATTCACGATGATATTGCGCTCACAGTGTTGTGTGCGATGAACTATATAATAAGCCAGTTATTGCACTACACAACTCGGGCATTAACCGACATAAATGACCTCGGGAAAGTCGGTTGCCCTCGACCGTTACTCGGGCAACTCGACTTTCCCACGGTCATTTATGTCGGTTAATGCCCTCGCGTGAGGGCAATAACTAATACTTAATCTCTATAGACTTAATTTCTTTTCACAATAAATCAACCCCTTTTAATCTTGCATTTATATTTTTAATTTTTAATCATTTTCAGAAACAGATGAATTCAGAAGCAAGTTTGTAATTTCAGGTAAATAACTTACTACAGTTGCATGACATTATACTCTTCTTTCTGATAATGTCTAGATCAGAGAGAACCTGTCATTGATCTACAAGTGTTGCAACAAAGTAACTTGAAATCAGAAATTCTAAATGAACAGAATCACAAGAAAATGCAATCCAGCACTGGAAAAGGAAATACACTAGGAATAAAAGTGGAAGGAAATTACAACACTGCTATCATCCACATAGTCCTGTACTGTATGATACAATATCTACTGTCTAGCTTGATCCAGCACATCAGTCTGTAGAACCATTGATAGATTACAGAACATCCCAAAACATCCATCATGTTCTACCATAGTAAAGGATGTTTGGTTGAACATTGCCTGTGTTTGTCTGTAATCTATCCACATTTCCCTCTTTATAAACTCATTCTAATATTTGTCTTGTGTCCAATTCTTTGTTGTTGAATTATTAAATCTGTTAGTTATAAAGCTCCTTGCTAATACAATACGTCTGTCATGTAAACCTGAGCTCTGTTGTCCCATGCAGCTGCAACAGATAATACTTGCACAAAAATCATCTACAGTAGTTGCATGATTGACGCAGCATGGACTCGATCTTGATGTACAGCAGTGCTTGCAGGAGATGAGAGTCTTGTTGTGATTGCATATCGTGTGCTGCAACTCTAGCCGCTACTTCCAACTTTAACGAGCACGTGGGTGACGATTTAAAAAAGGCGTGGTTTGGTCATTTCTTGGCGACTTTGACACACTCTGAATCGACATGCTATTCAAGTCCGGAAGGCAAACTCAACTTCCCCAGTGCTCTCGGGAGCAAGCTGCTTATAGCCGGAACAAGATTCTGCTACTAGTAAGATTCAAGAGACGCCGAGTCTAGAGAAAGGCACGCGAGCTCATCAGTGTACAGTACTTGAATTCATTTGTACACACTCTTTCCCTTTGCTGTAGACCGCTTTTCTAATACTTGGGTGATCAATCATATTCTGACAATGGCTCCTGTTCTGTCTAAACTAGCAGAGCATCGTAAGCTGTTGATCTCAGCCGTCACTGGAGTGGGCGGGGTCTGCCTGTATCTACTGGCTCGTGGCAGCTATGCTTACAGGTAGAAAACATGAATACAACTCACATTGTGCTCACTCACTCCATTCCCACAGGAGTGACCAAGATGTGGTATTATCATCAAAGGTATCATACTAGCTAGTGGTGTAGGTATGAACCAGTGTATGGTGGTGTGTTCCATGATGTACAGGACCACAAAGGGAAGAAATCCAAGGCTGCTGTGGACTTGACTTTCTTCAGGTAAGCAAAAACTGATGATTTTGGATGGTTAAAATTTAGCGAATTTGTGTCTTGGCGAACATGCACAGTACGCTCGGTGTATCTCATCACTGCAATAGCTGAATTGGTGAAATTAATTTTGGTGAAAGCTGCTGAATTATCTACTATAGCTGTATAGTGATACATGTTCTATACATGAGTGGTACATGTAGATTTGCTGTATAAACCTACAAGAACCATGGAATAATACATGGATTGGAATTTGCGTGTGTTGGTTGCTATGACTAGCTTTAGTTTCATAGTTGTGTTTCTGATGATAGTTGTTGTGATCTCTCTTCAGACGATTAGGTACATTGTTGAAGATAGTGATACCTGGACCATTCTCAATGGAGGTCGTCTACATCCTGTTAGTGGGTGTTCTACTGCTGCTACGAACCTACTATGATATTTGGGTCATCAAGAACACAACGTCCATTGAAAGGTAACTAGAGAACAAGATGGCATGGAATATACTGTCTAGTAGACAATACTGGTAGCTAGCATAATAGCATTTAAGTGTTGCTGAAATCTATGTGTAGCCTTATTTTAAGCACCATTTTATGCATAACTGACAATAAGCTTAAAATTATGCCTGTATGTGTTCAACTGTGACTGCTCTTTTTTCTAACTTAGATTTTTTTGTTTTCATAGTTCAATCATTGGACGTGACATGAGTCTCTTCAAGAAGCACTTGTTGGACTACATTATCACAATACCTCTTCTATCAACCATCAATAATCTACTCAAGGTGTGTGTGTGTGTGGGTGTGCGTGTGTGTGTGTGTGTGTGTGTGTGTGTGTGTGTGTGTGTGTGTGTGTGTGTGTGTGTGTGTGTGTGTGTGTGTGTGTACAGTGTTCTCCTGTCCTCCATTTTGTTCTCTAGTATGGTCTGCACGAGTTGAGTCTAAGATTCCGTACTCGTCTATCTACCCATCTCTATCACCAGTACATGCAGTAAGTAGTTATGAGAACTTACATTCTGTTGACTAATAATGACTACAATAGTTATACAACCAAATACCGTATAGCGGGTAATTTTGGCGAATTTGACGAATCGTCAGGCATTGATTCGCCAAAATAAAAATCGCCATTTGGTTTTTCTATTGCAGTAATACGTGAACCAGGCACTTGGCGCCAAAATAAAATTCGCCTAAGCATAAAATCTGGGTAATTCGCCAAAATCTTGACCCTCTAAATTACCCGCTATATGGTAAGACCGTAAAAAAGTTTAAAACTAGACACATGTAAGTCAGTACTGTGCTTTTGTTGCTGCATAATGAATGATGGACTTTCTGTTTATTTGTAGTGGATTCACTTTCTATAAGATGTCTAATCTTGACAATAGGATAGCCAATGCTGACCAGCTGCTGACACAGGTACACACACACACACACACACACACACACACACATACCTTTCCTCCTGTCCTCAGGATATTGACAGGTTCTCTGAGACACTAACTGACCTGTATTCTAATATAGCTAAGGTCAGTATACACTCTGTGATTTATACACAAGATTGACATTTCTCTTTCTTAGCCAATTCTGGACATTGTCTTGTATATCAGGACTCTAGCTGGTAATATTGGAGCACAGGTATTATCACAAAATTTTAGGTTGTGTATCAAAATTGATAACTGACTTATAAAATTTTACTCCAGGGCCCTCTCTCAATGCTGGGATACCTAGCTGTGTCTGGCTTTGTTCTCACTAAGTATGTGAAATATTTTTGAAAGGGTGGGATTTTTATTTTGTTTTTTCTCTCTCTAAGGCTGCGTTCTCCAGTTGGTGGTATGACAATGCGTGAGCAACAGCTGGAGGGTACTCTACGCTTTGTCAACTCACGAGTGATCACTAGCAGGTGAGTTATACCATATCAACTGATAAAATGATGGAAATTATACATTTTATTGAAGTCTGAGATAAATGGGACTGAAATACACTTTTATTTTTAACTTGTATAAAATGAACACTTTATCAGTACTAACTGGATTAGCTAATACAGTATTATTACATGTATTCCAGTGAGGAGATATCGTTTTATCAAGGCAGTGTTCGAGAGGAACAGAACATCAGGAAGATGTTTGGTCGTCTGGTGAGCTAGACTGGTAGTGATCATGTGACAGATCATGTGACTTGTGTACAGGTGGATCACTTGAGGAGTATCATTCACTTTCGGTTTGGTATGGGATTCATTGATTCAATGGTGGCTAACTGTAAGAACATACACTAATTCATTCTTGATCAAAATTGTTCATTGTATCAGCATTTTTGAATTCTGAAACCGGGATATTGAAGTGTACATGTATTATCTCTCTAGATATGGCAGCAGTGGTTGGCTACCTGGCTATCAGTCGTCCATTCCTTGATCTCTCTCACCCACACCATCGTAACAGCACTCACAAAGAACTGCTCACGGTAAGTTTTACTGTTAAATTAAATTTTATTTGAAATTTGTTATAAAAAAAGAATTATGAAAATTAATTTTTTTTATTGTTCTAGTCAAATTTTTGCTCTTTCACATACCTTTTGTTACTATAGGACTATTATCAGAATGGTTGGATGTTGGTTCAGATGGCTGATGCTATTGGTCGTCTTGTGCTAGCCGGGAGAGACTTTGCTCGTCTGTCAGGATTCACTGCTCGTGTGTTTGAGCTGATTGAAGTACTGCGTGACCTCCACAATGGAGTCTATGAGAGGACTATGGTAGCTACTGAGGCTACTGAAGATGGTGAGTTGTTGTGACTAATTCATTCTGAATTACTAGATCTGATCTGTTGCTGCTGTGCCAATCAGATCTGTTGCATATAGCCATTAGATATATTCTTCCTGTCTGTTGCAAGCATATAACTCACAAGTTGCATTGTCACAATGAACATTATAACACTTTTGTCTGCATAACACAAGATTATTTGCTGAAATTTTGCACCTGTAAACAGCATGTATAAATACTAATGGCATAGACTATAGTATTCCTATCTGGATCTGTATCTGCAGAATATTTCCTAACTTCCGATATTCCTCATCACTGGCTACAACAAAATCTGCCATTGAGTTTGTTTTTGTTCCTTTAGAGCACAATTTCTGTGCCTTTATTATAACTCTTGTTTTCCAGACCGCACCCCTCTGTTACCATTGATACCAGGCAGTGGAGAGCTAGTGGAGGCTAACTATGTCATCAGGTAACATTGATTAATCCTTTCTCTCATTCTCTGTTCAAGTCTTGGTTAATTATTATAACTCACATAAACCATAATATTATTTATACACATTATTAACATACGAATTCAAATGAGTAAACGCTTTCAGTTGAGTTTCCTCCCTCAAGGACCTGGGAAATGAACTTTAAAAGTAATGGTGAAACTTATACCCCGTTCACACTGCACGTTGGAACCAGGCCGAACCGAACCGTGCCACACTTTATGATCAAAGATCTGACACAACCGAACCGTGCTGGAAGCGGCCCACCTATGGTTGGTGTGCCGCGATGGTGCAGTTCAGTTCAGTTGTAGCTCAGTTCAGTTCAGTTGTAGCTCAGTTCAGTTGCGTTCATACTGTCAGAGATTTGCAACCGGGCCGGCCCGGTTCGGTTCAGTTCTAGCGCGTAGTGTGAACACGATATAAAATGGTATTATTGTGAGAAATCAAAGAGTTTACAAAACAGAGTTATCTTATGTCAGCCAAAAAAATCACAAACTAGTATTACACAATATAAAGAAAGCTAGTGTTTATGGTCATGTTTGTTCATGAATGTTCAATGTTCATGTTCTGCTTTTGAAAATATAAATAAAATGAATGTATTTAAGTTGAATTTTCTGTGTAATTCGGCAAAGCCCGGCATGTATCCTGAAATGTATTCTGCTCTCCAGATGGTAACCTTTATACGCAGTCCTATGAATACAAAATAAGAGTACTTTCCATGAAAAACATAAAGAAACTCATTAAGGAAGAACTAGTTGCAACACTGTAGAACTGGTACCAAAACTATTCCTGAAGATTAAGGTTACTGGATACTATACCCATGCACTACCAAGCCAAAATAGTTGCTTGAAAAAAACGCTACAGTTCTTCAAACGTTGCTATGACCAGCGAAGACAGAGCTATTGCCAGGTGCCAATAACTCAATTTTCGAATTTTGCACGATATTCCGGGTTTTCCAAAATTGGGTCACCTATAGGCACAACTGTGAATTCTTATAATGTTTTATCTGTGTTCATTTTTATGAAAAGCACCCAATAAGTGCAGGTTTTCTTCTCTTGACTAGTACACACGTTCGGTTATCCTACTGACATAGAGCTATCATCAGTTTGTTGCATATAACACATCATAATAGATTATTATGAAGTCACATACATCATAGTAATTATTGTGTCTATTTTCATTGTTTGTTAGTATCAGTGTGTGTGATCTTCTTTTCTCCATGAGCCCAGACCAGTATACAGTAGTTGTCAGCTCTGGTGGTACAGGGCTGTGTGTAATGGTATAATAATGGTGAAGCTACACATGTAGTGAGGCTTACTAGTGCAGGGGAGTAGCTTTCAGTTGAGAGAGTGTGTCCAGTGACTAGCTGACTGGTCTCTACACTATACTGCTCAGCTTGTACTGGCTCACTGTACTCCATTACTGAAGAATGAGAGACCAAAAAATAATACCAAATTCTTTTCACACTATTTTCAACATGTCTATGTTAGCTCACCTTGTTCACTCTCTCTTGTAAAGAAGTGGATGTTTCACGTTGGAACTGTATACTGCTTATACTCTGTTAGTTACTGCAGTTTGGTTGCTCAACTGCTTTATATAGCACCCACTCTGGCAAGAAACCATCATACTACATGCAGCCCAGCTTGTAACCAGCTTGTACACACACACACACTCGTGCACTCATGTGTTCATACAGCCTCGCATCCAGGCCATTTTTTATATAATGGCCTTGTAATGACTGTCTACGCATGTGCTAGATACTAGCCGCGTTGTTACTAAAAATAAAATATAACTCGCGCGAAGCTTGTATACAGCTTATAACCAGCTTGTACACACACACAAACACACACACACACACACACGTGTACTCACGTGTTCGTGTTCGTATAGCCTCATGTGTTCATATGATTATTATTCATTATTCATAACTGTGAATAATGAATAATAATAAATTATTGTTATGTAATCTGGTTTATACAACGCGTGCCAATGATGGCTTCCAGTTATGAATGCAGATTGTGCCTGTGTACTGTTTCAAGTTTTCAGTAGTATAGTCAAAATGACAATCAAGGATCATGACCCTCTGCAGTAATTATTCTGCCGTATTCTTATTGAGAGATCGAGCTGCTAAAGCTATCATAATATTAACAATGCTACCACCACTTTAAAAGACGCTGAATATTATACTGAGGTGGGTGGAGCCACGTAGGCATACAGTAGTCTGTACGTTTGTGTGTGTGTGTGTGTGTGTGTGTGTGTTCGCAATGCATATCTCAGCAACCGCTTGCTTCTAAGCGCTGATATTAGTTAGGGTCTCCACACAAAAAAATCAACTTCTACCAAATCAGCTTTTCGGCGACTAAGTATGTACACCAACTTATAAAAACCTCCTGGTGCAAATTTCGCAGTCCAAAACTTCTTCGATCCTGCAAAAACAGCTTTATCTCTGACCGCAATCAGTTATTAACTAGTCATTCGATCTTCTTATTAGAGCGCATCTCTTGCACGACGAGCAAGGTTCTGCAAGGCTGCTGGCCATTCCAAAGGGAAGTCAACGGAAGTACTACTCTTAACAAGTACTTTTAATAATACTAGCTTTGCTGAAATGCGTTTGGTCTCGGTTAGAAAACCAGAGGAGGTCGGGTTTATGGGGTCGCTTCCAGCCAGATGGTCAGAAGTGGCAGTTCACGTTTATGTTTATGCAACATGTACAACTACTAACCAACTTTACAAAACTATAGTGAGGAAGCCGCTTCCTCTTCAGCGAAGAAACTAACATAGGGTTACTGCATAGATACTGGAAGTGTCGGCGCTGGCTTCAAACTCCCGCTTTCGAGCTCCACAGTATCTCTGCATAACATCTAGACCTTTACTAAAGATCCAGTAAAATTGTACAATTCAGCCGTGTTGCTATCCACCATAAAATCGACTTTCAATTCAACATACAACTGGTTCTTGGTTAATTAACCATTTTAATAGTTAATAAACAATTCAGTGATAGACTAGGCGATTTATAGTTGAAGTCGATTGATTGCTATGAATATGGTTATCATTGCAATGTCTGCTATGAATATAATTATATTGGTGAATGTTATTGCGCCCTCGTGAATACATTTAATAATTAATATTCACATATACTTCATCAGAACAGTTTCCTGCTTGTGGGGTACCAAGATGTTCAGATGATTGAGGGTCTACTGTAACTGTTTACATGACAAATCACAACCAATGGCAACTGTATACTCAGCTAGCATTCCAATGGTGCTGCCCTTGCCAACACGCTTTTTGGCATAAAACTTAGTCATCGCAAGCTGGATCTGGACAGCTTCTTGGTCTACGGACAGTACTTGTAGTGTCTGGATCAGGACAGTACTTGTAGTGTCAGGATCAGGACAGTACTTGTAGTGTCAGGATCAGGACAGTACTTGTAGTGTCTGGATCAGGACAGTACTTGTAGTGTCTGGATCAGGACAGTACTTGTAGTGTCAGGATCAGGACAGTACTTGTAGTGTCAGGATCAGGACAGTACTTGTAGTGTCAGGATCAGGACAGTACTTGTAGTGTCTGGATCAGGACAGTACTTGTAGTGTCTGGATCAGGACAGTACTTGTAGTGTCAGGATCAGGACAGTACTTGTAGTGTCAGGATCAGGACAGTACTTGTAGTGTCTGGATCAGGACAGTACTTGTAGTGTCTGGATCAGGACAGTACTTGTAGTGTCTGGATCAGGACAGTACTTGTAGTGTCAGGATCAGGACAGTACTTGTAGTGTCAGGATCAGGACAGTACTTGTAGTGTCAGGATCAGGACAGTACTTGTAGTGTCAGGATCAGGACAGTACTTGTAGTGTCTGGATCAGGACAGTACTTGTAGTGTCAGGATCAGGACAGTACTTGTAGTGTCAGGATCAGGACAGTACTTGTAGTGTCAGGATCAGGACAGTACTTGTAGTGTCTGGATCAGGACAGTACTTGTAGTGTCTGGATCAGGACAGTACTTGTAGTGTCTGGATCAGGACAGTACTTGTAGTGTCAGGATCAGGACAGTACTTGTAGTGTCAGGATCAGGACAGTACTTGTAGTGTCAGGATCAGGACAGTACTTGTAGTGTCTGGATCAGGACAGTACTTGTAGTGTCTGGATCAGGACAGTACTTGTAGTGTCAGGATCAGGACAGTACTTGTAGTGTCAGGATCAGGACAGTACTTGTAGTGTCAGGATCAGGACAGTACTTGTAGTGTCTGGATCAGGACAGTACTTGTAGTGTCTGGATCAGGACAGTACTTGTAGTGTCAGGATCAGGACAGTACTTGTAGTGTCAGGATCAGGACAGTACTTGTAGTGTCAGGATCAGGACAGTACTTGTAGTGTCAGGATCAGGACAGTACTTGTAGTGTCTGGATCAGGACAGTAACTAATCTGTGGTTACTATGATATGAAATCCAGATAGTGATGTGCTAATCTCTATTATTGTCATTCTGTTGGATGATTGAGATGGTAGTTAATTATAGTTGTAGGCAATCAAGTCTTGTTGTTGTAGCCATGACCTCATTCTGTGATGATGCGTTTCCATAGCGACCCATTGTTATTATACTTAGCTCTACTGTAAGAAGCCATAAGATCAAAGGATTTCTCAGTGGTACATTATTTTGCATAATTATACCACTGGTGATTAAAAGAAAGAGGTACTTTTTATGCAGCCAGTCTAGGTCTGATTACACAATACAGGATTGTTGGATAATGTTTGACACTTTCACACAGTCAGTTTGTCAACGAAGCCTTTTATGACAAAACAAAACAGAGTTCAAGCTATAGTTTCATATTAGTTTAAGCTGATCGTAATTTTGTCATCCATTATTATTGGACCAGTAATTTTTGTTAGAGAATGAAATGTCCGTGAAAGGTTATTCCAGTAGCTCTTGCACAATAATAGTTTGATGTGCTGCATATTAGCTAGTAAACTATGTCACACGATGTCACAATGTTACAATGAGAGACACAGATAATTAGATGATAATTCACAGCATAATAATTAAGTATTATTTAGACCACACTAGGCGGTGCATTACGCGATATAATGCACGAGGGTGGGGTCAATAACGGTCGAGAACGCGTTGATAATGCACGAGCCGAAGGCGAGTGCATTATCACGCGTTCGAGACCGTTATTGAGCACGCCCGAGTGCTTTATATCGCGTAATGCACCGCCTAGTGTGGTCTAAACGTTTTAGACCATACCAGGTGACTTTCAGACCGAGTGCTTGCTATTTTGTTCAAGTGCGCGTTAATAAAAGTGTGCATTAAGAACTTAATCCGCGAGGTGCATTAATAAAAGTGTGCATTAAGAACTTAATCCACGAGGTGCATTAATAAAAGTGTGCATTAAGCTATTTAATGCACACTTTTTGAGCGATCTGATTGGTCGAAAGTCACGTGGTATGGTCTAATAAACATTAATGATAAGTACAGTAGGTAATGATTAATGTCTCATCACTAGTCATTGTTTGTTAGTATCAGTGTGTGTGATCTTCTTTTCTCCATGAGCCCAGACCAGTATACAGTAGTTGTCAGCTCTGGTGGTACAGGGCTGTGTGTGATGGTATAATAATGATGAAGCTACACATGTAGTGAGGCTTACTAGTGCAGTGGAGTAGCTTTCAGTTGAGAGAGTGTGTCCAGTGACTAGCTGACTGGTCTCTACACTATACTGCTCAGCTTGTACTGGTTTACTGTACTCCATTACTGCTAATTTGAAGTAGAGAGCTAGTAAGAAAATATATATTAACTCACCTGATATAGCTTGATTACCACTGCAACAGTAGAGTAGAGAATGATTTAGTCGAACTGCTGTGCACTGATGCAAACTGCTTTTATATCATGTGGTCTAGAAGCCATACTACTTACAGGAAATCAGTGCTTGGACGTTTTTATTTTTGCTTGCTTTGGTTGTTATGTAAGTATTCTGCATAGTTGCTAGAACTATATACTCTTATGAGTTCACTGCTATTAAGGTAACGAGCAAATAACTCTTCTGTGAGTCTTCACATAACTTCACTGGAGCCGACATTTAATATGCCTGCTTTGTACAGGTTTCTGTATGCATCCTTGAGAACTGTGTGTCACTTCTGTTATGGTAATTATCAACATGGTATAATCATTAGACCATGTGTGTGTATATCCAGTAATTTGATTGGCTGAATTCAGGTCTCTAAGTGCTGTAGACACTGCATGAGCGTATAGATACCTACTGCAAACAATAGATACTCACCGCGAGCTGATATACTGTATACTTTCTGTAAAATTTGCCTTATGTATAGCAACAGTTGCTATGGTATAAATCGGTTAGACACAACTTGGCCAACGGGATCCATGTGGTATAGAAACCCTCACGTCGCCATTTGACCCTCGTGCTATGCGCTTGGGTTCTATATCACTTGTACTCTGACTCAGTGTCTAACCTATATTTATAACCGTAGACACAGATAATTGTTATTGTTGAGGATAAGATCATCCATCGAATATTAAATCATTGAAGTACAAATTGAATTGGCAATTAGTTTATCCAGTTACACCGCTACTGTGGAGTAACGCTTGAATCATGCAAGAAAGACGCCGTCATTGGCTACAGCAGTTATGGTAGTTAACAAACTGAATCTGTACCTATCTGCAGCCCACAAAGGACTCAACACCTCGAACCACAAGGCTGAAAAAGCAGTGGACAGTTTTGCTTCCCAGATGTCATTGATGCATGCAGCAACTTACCAGAGCTTTCTGATAGTGTGTGACTGCTAGTCTGCTAATGCAATTTTCTCATGAAAAAAATAAACTTTTCGTGATGTTCATATTTTGTTGGTGATGACTTCTCTTGAAATATGTCGCATTTAAAAGTTTCTGTGTCTATTAAGGGTGCTCGGTACTAATTAATATTCATCAGACGGTCAGTATTTGTGAATATCATTATGCGGTTGTGAATATCGTCACACGGTTGTGAATATCATTTCGCGCTTTGTAGTATGCTGTACTTCGTGTACGTGCTGTGGTTTCAGGAAACGTGGTTTCAGCAACCTGGGACGCTCTACTGAAAAGTCTTATCGACAAGTAGGCGTGGTTTTTGTCGTGCCTCTGGCGGTCTGTCAAGGTAAGCTATCGCGCTGAAACTTGGTATGCAAGCAGTAGTTCCAGTGGTACTGCTGTGCAGCTAGCGATGTGTTTGTAGCTGCTTTATAATATGAAAATCTAGCCCATAGCAACGGCCCCCCCGGCGCCGCCTTATGAATATTAATTAGTACCGAGCACCCTTAAAGTATTTATGATGCGTAACAACACACCGGAGGCTGATTGTAGTCATAGTATTAATAATGTGATGCATTTTGGTCGACTACCTGGTTACTATGATACTGTGTGATAACACAGTCAGCTATTTTCAGCTATCACTGTAATTTGGTATACATTAATGCCCTGAAATAGAGTAATCTGATTGGTCAGTTGTGACGTACTAAACATACGTATTAGTTAAGGCGAATATTTTGTGTGGTATAAACTTTAGAACAAAATTTTACATTCATGTTCAAAATTTTTTTACACAGCAAAAATTATCTGTTACAACTGATAGTGTAATACAGTGTCTTATCACTTCTTAGTGTTTGGTAGTAGCAGTCTTTCTCTGTGACCCCAGACCAGCATGTTCATACTCCCTGGTGGGTCGTCAGTAGCTTGATGTGTAGTAGTAAGGATTTCTTGACTGTTTCTGTGCCATGTGATGAGTCCAGTGACTAGCTCACTAGTCTCTCTGCTATGTTCCACTGCTTGTCTACTGGTGTCCATGACTACCTATAATAAACCATGATTATTTTTCTTTCGTGAAGTAGCATACAGCAGTTTTATTACTCCTTGCAACAGCCACAAAAGTGTAAAGCGTGATCCGTGCCTTATATATTTAGAAGGTTTATTACATTGTGTGATTCAGATTGAACACGGTTTACGCTCTACGGTTGACGCTTTTAGATTAGATTGCAAACTAAACAAAATTTATAGTTACCAAATTATGATACGGCAGCAGAATTGCATTTTAACAAAAATTCATTGTCCAACATCATATTTATAGTTTACACTGTAGTTGAGTAAATTTATTGCTTATACAAGTTTGGTTCCGTTTATGTGGTCACCACATTACCTAATAAGGGACCACATTACTAAATAAGGCAATGGAATGTGGTGCATTCAACAATTATTGCTGCAGCCAGGAATACGAGAAATCTTCCTGTGCAAGCAAGAAATTCAATGGCAATTTTAAAAACCAAAAATAGCTCTGCGATCAAAATGGATACGAAACGCATACTTATGATCCTAGAGTTTAGTTAGCCAATAGCACTGGCGAAGTTTGTTCGATTCATATTCCCTGACATGATGAGACGTGAAAAATAAACTTGTAATTAACCATTGATAACTAGATCAATAATCATTATGGTGTACAAAATGTAACCTGAAAGTACAAGTTTTATCTTATAAACTCTGAAACTACATAGTTTTACAATTAGAAAGAAAAGATCGTTTGAAGAGATTATTAAAAATAAATGTACCCACCACCTTAAAAGCAATTAAATATGCTGCACGTAATAATCATGAACTTGTAGTATGTATCATTCACTCACCTTTACTCTTATCTTAAAATTAACTTTGTCTTGGTCTTGGTCCCTGGTCTGGTCTTAGCAGTGTCTAGGTACTGCAAAATATGACAGTGTGTAGCATACCCACTGTGCTTTATAGTTACTTGATAAGTATAATCATTATTTTACACAGCACCATGGTGACCCTGATGACTTTATAGAATTCATGCTGTACATTAACAGAGCCAAAAATAATTTTTGAGCATGGGTGGTCATTTGTCCAGTCAATGTACATTTTGTCCAGCCATCATTCAATTCTAGTCGGTCATAGGGGCGTGGTCGCAATAATAGGTGTGGCGTTTTGGGCGTTAAATAGAATGTCTGCAGTAGTAAGTACATGCGTGCGTTTTTGTGTTGGGCCTACATGGCCTACAATCAGAGAAGCGCCTTTTGCAGGCTTGGAAAGTAGCCCCAGGTAAGCGCTAAATATAGCAATAGCCTTAGATCATGAAAGAACGCCCGGACAGAATGACCGATCGAGCGTGTATTTGCTCGGCCCATTTGCTTGATTGCGAGGAAATTGGCCGGTGGCCGGACGTTATTTTGTGCTCTGCATTAATTTATTTAGCTGAAATGAATTTAATAAGCCTTTCCCAATAAGACAATGGAATGTATGGGTGGAGTTAATTAAACGTGACGTCACTTCCAGAGTCCCAAAGCAACTCCACTAGCGGCTGTAATGTATGGGAGTGATTGACAAAATGGTCGAACTTTGAGCTCACCGTAATCAAGCTGGGTTTTGATTATTCTTGCTAAAATCGGGTAACTTCGAGTGCACAAGCCTGGCTATTAATACGAACTAAAATCAGCACGATCGTGCTTAGTTGAACGGCAAAACAGCGATGCCAGAAATAGGTGTATAACTGGAAGGAACACGTTACTGAAAGAAGCACAGGTTTGGGGAAGCGCCAACCATATGCGAGCAGTTCCGCTTTGTCGGTGTAGAGTGTTTAGCGCCGGTAAGCAACGGTATAACGAAGGCAAAGACAAGGATAAGCTTGCTACCGCGTACGGTAGTGCGGCGTGTTGGTAGTCACGAACAACGGTTGTTTACAGCGGGAAGAACACTAGTACAGCTTGCTACAACATTAAGCAGAAGTGCAGTAGTGTGCAGCGCCGGCAGTCATTGTCGTTAGTGAAGTAAAACAAAAATAAGTGAACGCTACAGCATGCATCTATGTACCCTGCAGCGCTGGTTGTCAACATAGGATGCGTGTGAAATTCATAGTAAAGAATAGCCAAAGTACCGCCAATTACACTAGCGGAGTTTTAAAACTTGTGCCTGAAAGGTGTAAGAGCACGCGCAGTCTAAACTTCGCCTATTTTAGGCTATTTTCTCAATCACTCCCATACAATACAGCCGCTGGGAGGAGCTAAATGGGACTCCGGAAGTGAATTCACGTTCATTAACGCTTCATTAACGCTTCATTAACGCTTAATTACATTCTTTAGCCCGTTATTGGGAAAGGCTTATTTCATAATAGACCAAGATTCTGGTTGACAGTGGTCATGCTGATGAGATTTCATCGCGCTCAACTAATAGTGTCTCTCTGTTCCACAGGTTTACACTGTCTATATTTACACTGTCTATATAATTTTAGTTTTAATGAAATGTGGCGCACTCTAATGTACTGTACATGATTTCTGTGTCAGACAGATGCTAATTATTTGTTAAACGTTATGTTTAAATTTTTATTTGTCATTTTGTTTACTGATGTTATTCATGATGGTTTTAATTATTAATTCATATTCCTTCAGGAGTATATCAAAGGCTAGAAATGATATTTATAGTGTATTTATTTTATAGTGTATTTGTTTCTTTAGACCGACCCCACAAGCACTACCTTGTTCTGCTGAGAATGACTACAAATATTTTGTGAATCAGTTCAACTTTGAAGATGCTCCCGCTGGACAGTTTTTCATTGGAGCTGAGTAAGACAACGCATACACATGCTTACTGTGTCAATATGTGCCACCATTGTGCATGTGTTTTAGTGCACCATTGTTATAACATTATTTTTGTAGGAATCAGCTACTTCAGATGAACATGAATGATCTTACCGTGAACAGACAACTTGATTGGATACCAGATTTGTCAGATAGCGCCACTGTTACTGACAATACAAACTGTATGACGAAGACTAATGTAAGTACATGTACTATGATCATAGTGTATTGCATTATTTCTTTCTTTTGACAGGCTGGTATAGCGTGTTCTAATCATATCCGTGTGTATCGTAAGGTCTCATATCGTCCTGATCGAATGCTAGTTTGTGGATCATTCTTTACTTTCCCAAAGTGTTCTACTGTTGGAATTGTAAGTATTATCATTGCTATTAACATGTCATAAAAATATTAATAACAGCTGGCATTATAAAGTAGATTAATTAAAGTTTGTTGTCAATAAGACTGCAATATCTTGGCAACTAAACAATAGTTAGACAGCACAGCCGAAGAGCTGAAGCCCGAGACCCATAGTGAATGAATCATTGCTATAGTTTAGCGAGGACATTATGGTAATGGCGCGCGCTGGCTTCTAAATCACGTAGATCCGATTGGATGTGTTGTTCAAACCATAGCAGAAATACACGAACCATAAAAACATGCAAGCGCTATAAAAATTATTCAATAAAAAACTCCACACAATTATGCACAAAACCATAATACACGTTAATAGTTGTCATTGTTTGTTAGTATCAGTGTGTATGATCTTCTTTTCTCCATGAGCCCAGACCAGTATACAGTAGTTGTCAGCTCTGGTGGTACAGGGCTGGTATACTGTAGTCAGTGTGGTCCAGTGGTCAGTAGCAGCAGGCAGTGTAGTAGCCACTACTAGCTGACTGGTCCTCAGTGCTGCTTCACTACACTGAGACACAACACATACAGTATATCACACTGTGAGCTAGCCATGCAGCTGTAGCCACTGGTGGGTGGGTGAGGCTTACTAGTGCAGTGGAGTAGCTTTCAGTTGAGAGAGTGTGTCCAGTGACTAGCTGACTGGTCTCTACACTATACTGCTCAGCTTGTACTGGTTTACTGTACTCCATTACTGAATGAGTACAAGGAATAATATACAGCAAAGGTAGTTTGTTTGATTGCTAAACTTGAGAGAGGAATTAGTGTACTTACCTTATCTGCTCAGCTCTGGTCTTTACTGCTATAATGCATAGTGCATAGTGCTGGCTCCTTTTATACTCACTTCCACAACAGGTCAATTCCACCCACACATACCATGTTATGTGTGGGTGGAATTGACTTGACTTCCACAACAAGTCAATTCCACCCACACATACCATGATCTGTGTGGGTGGAATTGACTTGTTGTGGAAGAAAGACTTATTGTGTAAGACTTGTTGTGGAAGACTTGTTGTGGAAGACTTGTTGTGGAAGACTTGTTGTGGAATTGACATGTTATCAGGAAATGTACACACATGTCATGTTAGCTAATCAGTGTGTTCACTTATACGCTACAAGGTCTTCAAATGGCCAGTGTTCACAAAGTCATCACCAGTTGTGTTGTAGCAAATCATTAGCAGACAACATTTGGTTTTTCTATTACAGTAATACGTGAACCAGGCACTTGGCGCCAAAATTAAATTCACCAATACGTAAAATCTGTGTCATCCGCCAAAATTTTGACCCTCCAAAATTAAGGTTAAGGAATAATAGTCTTATTCCTTATTCCAGAATTAAGGAAAAAGAGTCCTGTTACTAGCAAGTCAGTGGTGTGTGTTAAACAAACTGCATTTGCAAACTATAGTGGCTGAGCACCACCTACAGTAATGCTGACCATTATCTGAGTACTAGCTGCCAACTGTAGCTGAGCATTGTCTAAGTACCACCTGTACCATGCAGTGCTGTAGCCTATAGGTACTGCAGCAACTGTGAATTCTTGTTTTTATAATGTTTCATCTGTAGCATTAATTTTTTCTGTAAGCATTTTTTATGAAAAGCACCCAATAGGTACAGGTTTTCAGTTTCCTCCTCTTGACTACCGTAGATCTGAAAATTTTCGTGCATCCAAATTTTTGTTCTATAAAATTTTCGGTGAGTCTAATTTTCATTGTTAGCTTGGGTGCGTAAATAGTGCGCATTGATTAAACCAATGCGTGTAAAATTTCGCGTATTTTTATTTTCGTCGCAAGGATGAACGACGAAAATATTTTGACACTGAAAATTTCCAGGTCTACGGTAATTATGACACACATTTGGTTATCCTACTTACATAGAGCTATCATCATCTTGTTGCACATAACATATCATCATAAATTATGAAGTCACATACATCTTAGTAATATTATTGTGTGTTTTCATTGTTTGTTAGTATCAGTGTGTGTGATCTTCTTTTCTCCATGAGCCCAGACTAGTATACAGTAGTTGTCAGCTCTGGTGGTACAGGGCTGGTATACTGTAGTCAGTGTGGTCCAGTGGTCAGTAGCAGCAGGCAGTGTAGTAGCCACTACTAGCTGACTGGTCCTCAGTGCTGCTTCACTACACTGAGACACAACACATACAGTATATCACACTGTGAGCTAGCCATGCAGCTGTAGCCACTGGTGGGTGAGTGAGGCTTACTAGTGCAGTGGAGTAGCTTTCAGTTGAGAGAGTGTGTCCAGTGACTAGCTGACTGGTCTCTACACTATACTGCTCAGCTTGTACTGGTTTACTGTACTCCATTAGTGATTATATAGTTGAGTTGATCCACTAGTAATATCACTATAGTGTAGAGATGAAATGGTTTATATTAGTTCAATATACTGTACTCACCTTATCTACTCAACTCTGGTCTCTACTGTACTACTGCATAGCGCAGGCTGCTTTTATACTCACTATTGGACTGCTGCACAAGTTGGGTGGTGACGAAATTCATGACAGACACTTCAAGGTCTTCAGAGCATGTTTGTCTATGAATTACTTTACCTTAGACATTCAGGGGGGGAATTCCCTTATTCTGTAACCAGTATTTTCTCTGCTGTTACATAGTTTACGTAGACACTTATCAATACTAGTACCTCTAGTACCTCCCTCTTTAGGAATTGTTGTAATAAATGAGCTAACTCATCAACACCTCAAGAACCACTGCACTAATGGCAGCCATTGATGTGAATGGTAGGAGTATCTATGGTAGTAGCTGCAAGACCACTTTAAGAAAAAGGTCTGCCTAGACTGGGTTCAGAATATAGGTGTGCATTGTTTACACTCCAGATCAAGACAAGGAATATACCAGAACGATTTACTGAAAATAGCTGAAACAAGTTATCTGCTGTTACAGTGATTGGACAACATTTGTCTGATCACGGTAACAGCAGATAACTTGCAGCCAGAAATATGGTAATATCACCATAAAATGTACCTCATATGCGCTGCAAATCATAGAGTTGATTGTTACCTGTTAATACGAATTTATGTATGCACATCAAAATTATATTAATTTTACTGTAATAAAAGAGAGAAGAGAATGGATTCTTGTATTAAGTTTTTGCACGGTCAATTGCCCCTGTAAATACCTCTGATGTTGCATCAAAAAGGTATTCATATCCTAGCTGGTATAAAAGCACCAGTTGCAGGTCATTCATGATTAAGCATAGCAAAGAAGTGTGCTCATATCTTATATACATGTACTTTCAGTCACCAACTATAAATGGAGCACTATATACAGTATACTACAGTGTACTAGTGTAAGAATCAGCTGGTGGTAAGTGCAATTTTGACATAACACGTTAAAAGCACGAACTTGATGGTCTTAATTAAAGCTTTGTTCATGAGTTATGGCGTGATTTGCTTACTTTGTTTACTGTTGCTGGCGATCTGGACTTCTCTGAAGTCGAATGTGTCCATGGTTAACTGGCTAGCAGATTGTAGGTTTGATCAGGATAGTGTGGCGGGTCAGGATAAAATTCAGCAAAAACCAAAAAAGCTGCTATAAGTATTGCTTGTGGCTTCTGTTATTTTTTCCAGCTTGTATCACTGAATAGCTTGCATTGTACTTTATAAATCTGTTGCAATCCCGACATCATCTACTGATGGAATAGCTGTAGTTGCTGTGTGCTGTCAAAGCATGTCCGGTGTGCAGTATGCATGCAATTCCACTGAGGCATCAATTACGTAGCTAGCCATCCACTCACCAGCGCTGCCGCATGGTACGGTTGTGACCTGGTTACTAAGCAACGCGAAAGATAATGATGAATAAGGCGTGTCGTTACACCCATCAGAACAATGGCTGATGTATATGTACATGACAGCAGTGCAGATCACAAGCTACTGCTCAAAGATACTGCGATAGTAGTCGATTTGACTTCACTAACTGGTACTACTGGTCGATATAGTTGCAACACTACCTGTACTGGCAACAAGCACTGATCTGGTCACAGCAATATGACGAGCCTGAACAATCGAGGAGGGCAATGGTGGACACAACAACCTGATGGACAACCATGGTGGAACCAATGGCAGCAACAATATGGCGGAGGACAGCAATGGCAGCAACAATATGGCGGAGGACAGCAATGGCAGCAACAATATGGCGGAGGACAGCAACAAGCAGCTGCTCCCCAACAACAAGCACCAGGACAGCAACAATGGACACTACACATTAGATTCATCAGTGGTGAGTGAATCACACACTCACTCATCTCTTCTCTCTCTCCCTCCCTCTCTCCCTCTCTCTCTCTCTCTCTCTCTCTCTCTCTCCCTCTCTCTCCCCCCCCTCTCTCTCTCTCTCTCTCTCTCTCTCTCGCTCTCTCTCTCTCTCTCTCTCTCTCTCTCGCTCTCAGGGTTCGAGTGTTATATAGCTTCTTTATGGTGTCGTCTAGTTGCTGAACTTATTGATACTCTACTGGTGTGTCTACTGCTCAAACTACTAGTGCCCTCTACTGACTACAGGTCAGCTGTTAGTGGTAGCTAGTGCCCTCCACTGACTACAGGTCAGCTGTTAGTGGTAGCTAGTGCCCTCTACTGACTACAGGTCAGTAAACATATCTGTAAACATTTTTTTATGAAAAGCACCCAATGGGTGCAGGTTTTTTCTTTTCTTGACGAATAAGGACACACGTTTGGTTATCCTACTTACATAGAGCTATCATCAGCTTGTTGTACATAACACATCATAATAAATTATGAAGTTACATACATCACAGTAATATTATTGTGTCTATTTTCATTGTGTAATTCTCAGCTCCATTTGGTATGCTAGCCTCTTGAACATTTCCTGCCAAGGGAATGTGCAGGGGGAATTCCCTAATTCTGTTCATACTCACCTACACAAGAATGTATTATGATAACATCTCTCAGCATTCATTAGACTTCTCTCAAGAATACATACACAAATGACATTACTGTATAGTCTATCACTAGTCTATATAGTGTGTCTGTACAATAGAGCCGGTTTCTTTTGCGTTCTTATATTTCACAGACAAAACAGGAATTGACTGCACTGCTCAGTGTTATGCATACATTCCTGTAATGCATATCACACTAGTCTGTTAGAACATGGTGTTTGCCTATTGACATTATCCACTATTGAGCTAGTTTTGGAGCACAATTTCTAGGCCTTTGTTAACAGCTGACATTAATTTATTATTAATGTCCACATAGCTTTTCTCATTTTCCAGACTGCACCCCTCTACTACCATTGATACCAGGCAGTGGAGAGCTAGTGGAGGCTAACTATGTCATCAGGTAACATATATTAATCTCTATAGACTTAATTTCTTTTCACAATAAAATCGACCCATTGTTAATCCTTGCATTCATATTTTTAATTTTTAATCATTTTCAGAAGCAGATGAATTCAGAAACAAGTTTGTAATTTCAGGTAAATAACTTATTACAGTTGCGTGACGTTACATACTCTTCTTTCTGATGATGTATAGATCAGAGAGAACCTGTCATTGATCTACAAGTGTTGCAACAAAGTAACTTGAAATCCGTAAGAAATTCTAAAGGAACCAAATCACAAGAAAAAGCAATCCAGCACTGGAAAAGGACTGAAATAAACTAGGAATAAAAGTGGAAGTATAAACTCTGTCATTCTTTCTAATGTTTGTCTTGTGTTCAATTCTTTGTTGTTGAATTATTAAATCTGTTAGTTATAAAGCTGCTTGCTAATGCAATACATGTACACAGTCTATAATGTAAACCTGAATAGCTCTGTTGTCCCATGCAGCAGCAACAGTTAATACACGCACAAAAATCATTTACAGTAGTTGCATGATTGACGCAGCATGGACTCGATCTTGATGTACAGCAGTGCCTGCAGGAGACGAGAGTCTTGTTGCGATTGCATACTGTATCATTATGCTGCAGCAACTCTAGATCTAGCCGCTACCACAACTTTAATACGAGCACGTGACGTGGTGGGTGAATTAAAAAAGGCGTGGTTTGGTCATTTCTTGGCGTTGGCGACTCATGCGACTTCGACACTCTCTCTGAATCGACATGCTATTCAAGTCCGGAAGACAAACTCAACTTCCCCAGTGCTCTCGGGAGCAAGCTGCTTATAGCCGGAACAAGATTCTGCTACTAGTGGCAGTTATGCTTACAGGTAGAAAACATGAATACAACTCACATTGTACTCACTCACTCCATTCCCACAGGAGTGATCAAGATGTGGTATTATCATCAAAGGTATCATACTAGCTAGTGGTGTAGGTATGAACCAGTGTATGGAGGTGTGTTCCATGATGTATAGGACCACAAAGGGAAGAGATCCAAGGCTGCTGTAGACTTGACTTTCTTCAGGTAAGCAAAAATTGATGATTTTGGAGGGTTAAAATGTGTCTTGGTGAACGTGCACAGTACGCTCGGTGTATCTCATCACTGCAGTAACTGATTTGGGGAAATTAATTTTGGTGAAAGCTGCTGAATTACCTACTTTAGCTGTATAGTGATACATGTTCTATACATGGGTGGTACATGTAGATTTGCTGTATATTCCTACAATACCATGGAATATACATGTTTTGATTTGAGTGTGTTGGTTCTTCAGACGATTAGGTACATTGTTGAAGATAGTGATACCTGGACCATTCTCAATGGAGGTCGTCTACATCCTGTTAGTGGCTTTTCTACTGCTGCTACGAACCTACTATGATATATGGGTCATCAAGAACACAACCTCCATTGAAAGGTAACAGGAGAACAAGATGGCGCATGGAATATTGTATAGACTGGAGGAGTAATGATGGGAATCACGGGATACTTAATCACCTAATCGTCTAAACAGTACGAATCAAGCAATGTAAACACACGATTACATTCTTAAAGCGTATAAGTTGACTCAATAACAAATGGTACAAAGCTAATGGGCAAGCAAAAAGTATGACTTACTCTAAAAGGCATATTTTCATGCTCTGAGCTAACAAGAGAAGCCAACTATTATCATGTGACAGCACACATCCGTAGGAAGTATTACTTCCTAATTGTTTTATGAGTTATATTTTCTTCCTGTCAGTGGTCGCACAAGTTATACGTATCAAACATATGATCAAGATAAGCTTCTCTCTAGGTATACTGTAATGAATGATTGCAACCTAACAATTACCAGTCAAGTCACGGCTCTTATAGAAAATTGTTTAAATCGGCACCTCAACACATTAAAGAGTATTGGACAGGATTCAGTTGGTTCTACATTGTAGTTGGTTCACCACAGCAACCACAGCACCTGCTGTGTTCAGGAATGCAAAAAAATAATTTCCACAAGATTCGACTGAACCACATGTGTGCTGTTGCAATCATTCATTACAGTATACCTGGAGAGAAGCTTATCTTGATCATTTTATGTTTGATAACGTATAACTTGTGCAACCCCCGAAAGGAAGAAAATATAACTCGATCATAAAACAATTAGGAAGTAATACTTCCTACGGATGTGCGCTGTCACATGATAATAGTTGGCTTCTCTTGTTGGAGCAACTTGAGAGGATTTTCATTATGATGCAAGACACAGACTAGGCAAAAATGGGCACGAAGAAAACTTTTATGAGAGCATAATAGTTATTCTGTTGTTGAATAGAATTTCTGAGTCAGCTCTCTTACGCGTATGGGGGGTCTGTGCATTGACGAATTAGAAGCATGACGAACCGGGGTACTATAGCATAGTACAGAGTCTATAGATTTGTGTTTAAATAAGATCCTTAGGCTCAGGGCGGCTTCAAATTAACTTCTTTTCAAATTAGCCAACAGGGCTAGTGCAATCTAGTCCAAAACAGTTTTTTAATAAACTTGTTTCCAGTCAAATTCTGCAGTAAGTCTACAAGTATCTCTAGCCAGCTGGGCTACCAACCTGTACATTTTACTAGCCCAAGCTATTATTTACTAGACTCGGGCTAGCGGGCTAGTTCTAATTTGAAGCCCTGCTTAGGCTTCACGTCAGGTTATTTGTATCCTCAGGTCCCACTATAATTTCAGTATGCTGACCCCTGAATCATAATGCTACTGTGTAGTAGACAATACTGGTAGCTAGCATTTGAGTGTTGCTGAAATCTATGTGTAGCCCTATTTTAAGCACCGTTTATGCATAACAGACAATAAGCTTTGAAATTATGCCTGTACTGTGTTCAGCTTTGACTCTAACTTGGATTTTTTTGTTTTCATAGTTCAATCATTGGACGTGACATGAGTCTCTTCAAGAAGCACTTGTTGGACTACATTATCACAATACCTCTTCTATCAACCATCAATAATCTACTCAAGGTGTGTGTGTGTGTGTGTGTGTGTGTGTGTGTGTGTGTGTGTATTACAGTGTTCTTCTCCTGTCCTCCATTTTGTTCTCTAGTATGGTCTACATGAGTTGAGTCTAAGATTCCGTACTCGTCTATCTACCCATCTCTATCACCAGTACATGCAGTAAGTAGTTATGAGAACTTACATTCTGTTGACTAATAATGACTACAATAATTATACTACCAAATACCGTATAGTGGGTAATTTTGGCGAATTTGACGAATCGTCAAGCTTTGATTCAAACTCGCCATTTGGTTTTTGTATAATATGTGAACCAGGCACTTGGCGCCAAAATTAAATTGCCAAAACGTAAAATCTGGGTCATTCGCCAAAATTTTGACTCCAAAATTACCCGCTATAAGGTAAGACCGTAAAAAAAATTTAAAACTAGACACATGTATGTCAGTATTGTGTGTTTTTTGTTGCTTATATGAATGACGGACGTTCTTTTTTTGTAGTGGATTTACGTTCTATAAGATGTCTAATCTTGACAATAGGATAGCCAATGCTGACCAGCTGCTGACACAGGTACACACACACACACATGCACACATACACACACACGCACACACATACGTACACACACACATACACACACACGCACACACGTACGTACACACACACACACACACACTTACTCACACACACACACACACACACACACACACACACACACACACACACACACACACTCACACACACACACACACACATTTACCTTTTCTTCTGTCCTCAGGATATTGACAGGTTCTCAGAGACACTAACTGACTTGTATTCTAATATAGCTAAGGTCAGTATACACTCTGTGATTTATACACAAGATTGACATGTCTCTTTTCTTAGCCAATTCTGGACATTGTCTTGTATCAGGACTCTAGCTGGTAATATTGGAGCACAGGTACTAACACAAAATTTTAGGTTGTCTATCAAAATTGATAGCTGACTTATAAAATTTTATCCCAGGGCCCTCTCTCAATTAATGCTGGGATACCTAGCAGTGTCTGGCCTTGTTCTCACTAAGTATGTGAAATATTTTTGAAAGGGTGGGATCTTTTATTTTGTTTTTTTCTCTCTAAGGCTACGTTCTCCAGTTGGTGGTATGACAATGCGTGAGCAACAGCTGGAGGGTACTCTACGCTTTGTCAACTCACGAGTGATCACTAGCAGGTGAGTTATACCATATCAACTGATAAAATGATGGAAATTATATGTTTTTATTGAAGTTTGAGATAAATGGGACTGAAATGCACTTATATTTTTTAACTTGTATGAAATGAACACTTTACCAGTATTATCTGGATTAGCTAATACAGTATTATTACATGTATTACAGTGAGGAGATATCGTTCTATCAAGGCAGTGTTCGAGAGGAACAGAACATCAGGAAGATGTTTGGTCGTCTGGTGAGCTAGACTGGTAGTGATCATGTGACAGATCATGTGACTTGTGTACAGGTGGATCACTTGAGGAGTATCATTCACTTTCGGTTTGGTATGGGATTCATTGATTCAATGGTGGCTAACTGTAAGAACATACACTAATTCATTCTCGATCAAAATTGTTCATTGTATCAGCATTTTGTATTCTGAAACCAGGATATTGAAGTGTACATGTATTATCTCTCTAGATATGGCGGTAGTGGTTGGCTACCTGGCTATCAGTCGTCCATTCCTTGATCTCTCTCACCTGCGCCATCGTAACAGCACTCACAAAGAACTGCTCATGGTAATAATATTTTTACTGTAAATTTATTTGAAATTAAAATTTTGTTATAAGAAAATCAATATTTTTATTGTTCCAGTCAAATTTTTGCTCTTTCACTATACATTTTTGTTACTATAGGACTATTATCAGAATGGTTGGATGTTGGTTCAGATGGCTGATGCTATTGGTCGTCTTGTGCTAGCAGGGAGAGACTTTGCTCGTCTGTCAGGATTCACTGCTCGTGTGTTTGAGCTGATTGAAGTGCTGCGTGACCTCCACAATGGAGTCTATGAGAGGACTATGGTAGCTACTGAGGCTACTGAAGATGGTGAGTGAGTAGGTATGCTAGCTGGTTAGGTAACAAGTTAACTGAGTTAAGAATTACTACTGTAAGCATTGGATTTTTGATTTTTTAAGCTGAAAATGTTGTATTGTCGTACATATACAAATGTACATACACTGGTACTGTTGGCCATGCATTATTATGCTAATTTTTGTTCATTCCAGATCTCTGCCGTTGCCGTTGATACCAGACAATGGCAAGCTAGACTATGTCATCAGGTAACATAGCTTGCAATCCTTCTCATTCAATTTCAATTGTTTGTAGTTTTTCAACTCACAGCACAATACACAAACCATACTCATTACAGTCCATTTTCATTGTTTGTTAGTATCAGTGAGTGTGATCTTCTTTTCTCCATGAGCCCAGACCAGTATACAGTAGTTGTCAGCTCTGGTGGTACAGGGCTGTGTGTGATGGTATTATGCCACACGGTAGTAGTGGCATATTTAGGGTTGACACGAAAACAAGATGGCGGATACACCAGACTGAAAACGAGTTATTCGCCTATTTCTCTTATCTCGTACAATTCCACGGTATTTTAATCACCTGGTGTTCATGCTGATGGGTAAGCGCTTGCAGTGAGTCATTAAGTCCGTCAAGAAATATGTTGGTAGACAAAAAAAGCAATATGGCTTCTCGTCATGCAGGAAGCAAAATTACGGCACGCTCATATCTTCGCCGCATGGGCGTTTCAAGCGATTCTAACCGTCTGAGGCGTCTTAGACGATTTTGTTCGATGCCAAAGAGACCTTTAGTAACAGAAGAAACGAAGTCTAAGGTGGTAAACCAGAGTTCACGTGATCAGCCGTTTGTTCATCTTCTTTCTTCTTCTCCAGCAAGCCTAGGGCCATGGCGAGTGAGCTATTCAAGACAAAATCTACACAGAAACTACGCTAGTCTTTGTGAGCAGTGCACCTGGTATCTATTTAAGCCTAAAATACTACCAAAAGCGAGTATATCCAGGAAAACAGCGATTTTTGGTCCATAACAGACTCCATTCCATGAACTCCGTTACTAGGTTACGCCTACTCGCGCATGCCCGTGCATGTAATTATTCTAATACAAGCGCACCTTAGTACAAATTGCTTGGAACGCGAGTGCTGCTGCCACTAGCTGTAGCAATGTTCACAGCAGACAACGAGCAAATGGGTTTGTCTGTTCAGGCTTGTAAGAATGCTAGCTTAAGCTTAGCTAGCTAATGTTGCATGCAGTGCAGAGCCGGTCGAGTGTAGCCTGCACAGTGCAGTCAGTGGAATAGCTCTTTACACTGTATATATTGGCATATAAGTGCCAACTATGTTATTAATAAAAAAAGAAAAGAAACAAGTAATAAAAACATTTTAACATAAATGAAAAAGATTTAGGGTTGGTACATGTATCGAAAAAGTATGGAAACAAGATTGTGAAAGGTAAGTAAACAAGATTTGAAATAAAAAGGATTGTAACAATAGCAGTGTAATGCTACCTCCCTAAATTAACTGCTTTCAATAGTTGTGGTTAATTTAATAAGGAGGTAGCATTACACTGCTATTGTTACAATCCTTTTTATTTCAAATCTTGTTTACTTACTTTTCACAATCTTGTTTCCATACTTTTTCGATACATGTACCAACCCTAAATCTTTTTCATTTATGTTAAAATGTTTTTATTACTTTAATAACTAGAGTTCCAATGAACACATACCCGTGCGCTGAGCTAAATAACACGACTACAGCATTAATTTACTGCAACAGTGAACACTCACGTTACAGCTAGTCCGTAGACAGCTCCAGAGCTACCGCCTATATGCACTAACAGGTGCTTGGCCTATCTCAAGAAAGACAGATACTGGGCTGGACTCTGCGTATGGTACACGTGAGACTGAGTGAGGACATCGATCTGGATAGGAGGTAGGGTGACACACCCACAATACCGTAAAGTGCTCTTACAAGCACACGTAGCTTTAGAAAGCCATGGATTAGCCGCTCGAGCAAGGCTTGCCAGCACAGAAAACGTCTTCATAGGACTATAAATTCAGTGAGGAAGTTGCAAAGTGCACTTTTGTGGCGAATTTCGAGCGGTGAGACGTAAACAAGCGTGTTTTTTCCACACATATAGACGGACACAAACACATAACCCTGGCGCATACTGCGCACGGGTAATGATGAAGCTACACATGTAGTGAGGCTTACTAGTGCAGTGGAGTAGCTTTCAGTTGAGAGTGTGTGTCCAGTGACTAGCTGACTGGTCTCTACACTATACTGCTCAGCTTGTACTGGTTTACTGTACTCCATTACTGAATGAGAGTGCTAATTTGAAGTAGAGAGCTAGTATAAAGAAGATTTATTAACTCGCCTGGTATAGCTTGATTACCACTGCACCGCTTTTATATCATGTGGTCTAGAAGCCATACTGGTGTACAACCTTGTTCAACCGGAGTTTGTGTGTGATTTTGCATAGACTATGCATACTATAAGGCAACCTGCACTTATTAACCCTCGGCGCATGCGCGAGGGTTACGGTACTTGGTCTGTCGTTCGTTCGTTCGTTCTGTCCATTGAGCTACAGAGACCATCGCTCACTTCTGAAACTCGGTAAAGGCATGAACAGGCTTAGCATGACAATGGCTTGCAATGTGACTCGTGGATTTTGCTAAAGTTCTTTTGTTCTCGAGTTATGGCTGGCTCACCTTGACTGTGGGCCGTCTTTGACCTCTCTGACGACAAAAGCGCCCATAATTGACTACCTAGGTACTTGTAGATTCCATCTAAACTGCAAGACAGCTCTGGGGGTGCGTAGACATCTCAAGAAAAAGCCTATCAAGGCCAAGAGCAATGGCTAGTGTTCACGGTCACGCCCACTTGACACACCTTGTCCTTGTGGTCAGCACGAGGTCAGCACTTTGCTGTCTTCTGGTTAGCAGTGCAATTTCAATAGCAAGCAGGTTTGCTTTTAGCTGCAAAGCTCCTTCTGCAAACCATAACTAAGGAGCTAACTCTACAATGTGCAACACGCTGAGGGTTTCGTGAAGTCTGTTCATTTGCTGCAGTGTTTGTGCATAGTTGACAGAAATACAACTGTATCTAGTATGGCTTCTAGTAGATCAGTTGACAGAAATACAACTATGGTATCTAGTATGGCTTCTAGCAGATCAGTTGACAGAAATACAACTATGGTATCTAGTATGGCTTCTAGCAGAACAGTTGACAGAAATACAACTATGGTATCTAGTATGGCTTCTAGTAGATCAGTTGACAGAAATACAACTATAGTATCTAGTATGGCTTCTAGCAGAACAGTTGACTGAAATACAACTATGGTATCTAGTATGGCTTCTAGTAGATCAGTTGACAGAAATACAACTATGGTATCTAGTATGGCTTCTAGTACAACAGTTGACAGAAATACAACTATGGTATCTAGTATGGCTTCTAGCAGATCAGTTGACAGAAATACAACTATGGTATCTAGTATGGCTTCTAGTAGATCAGTTGACAGAAATACAACTATGGTATCTAGTATGGCTTCTAGTAGAACAGTTGACAGAAATACAACTATGGTATCTAGTATGGCTTCTAGTAGATCAGTTGACAGAAATACAACTATGGTATCTAGTATGGCTTCTAGCAGATCAGTTGACAGAAATACAACTATGGTATCTAGTATGGCTTCTAGTAGAACAGAAATACAACTATGGTATCTAGTATGGCTTCTAGTAGATCAGTTGACAGAAATACAACTATGGTATCTAGTATGGCTTCTAGTAGAACAGAAATACAACTATGGTATCTAGTATGGCTTCTAGTAGTTCAGTTGACAGAAATACAACTATGGTATCTAGTATGGCTTCTAGTAGATCATGTGACAGAAATACAACTATGGTATCTAGTATGGCTTCTAGTAGATCAGTTGACAGTAACACAACTATGGTATCTAGTATGGCTTCTAGCAGATCAGTTGACAGAAATACAACTATGGTATCTAGTATGGCTTCTAGTAGATCAGTTGACAGAATTACAACTATGGTATCTAGTATGGCTTCTAGTAGAACAGAAATACAACTATGGTATCTAGTATGGCTTCTAGAAGAACAGAAATTCAACTATGGTATCTAGTATGGCTTCTAGTAGATCAGTTGACAGAAATACAACTATGGTATCTAGTATGGCTTCTAGCAGAACAGAAATACAACTATGGTATCTAGTATGGCTTCTAGTAGAACAGTTGACAGAAATACAACTATGGTATCTAGTATGGCTTCTAGTAGATCAGTTCACAGAAATACAACTATGGTATTATGCCACGCGGTAGACGTGGCATATTTAGGGTTGGGCGGAAAACAATATGGCGGCTACACTTAGGCTAAACGCAATAATTCACGTATATCTTGGCTGTTGACGACATCAGGGGTATTTTAACTACCTAGGGGCTATCCTAAGAGGTAAGCGCTTACAATGAGTCTACTAATAAAGACTATAAGGCCAGTTGCTATGGGCATGACAAGATGGCGTCTCGTCTGGAGGGCTAACTACGGCACTGCCATATCTTCGCCATACGGGCGTTTCAAGCTAATCTAACGTTCTGACGTTCTTTGCACGATTTGTGCGATTATAAAGAGACCTTCAGAAGCAAAAGAAACCAGGTCTAAGGTGGTAAACCAGAGTTCACGTGGTCACCCGTTTGTTCATCTTCTTTCTTCTTCTTCTTCTTCTTCTTCTTCTTCTTCTCCAGCCAGCCTACCGCCGTGGCGAGTGAGCTATTCAAGACAAAACCTACACAGCAACTACACTAGTCGTTGGGAGCAGTGCACCTGATATCTATTTAAGCCTAAAACACTAACAGAAGCGAGTATTTCCAAGAAAACAGCGATTTTTGGTCCATAACAGACTCCATTCCATCTTTCTGTTTGAACTCCGTTACTAGGTTACGCCTACTCGCGCACGCCCGTGTATGTAATTATTCTAATACAAGCGCACCTTAGAGGAAGGTGCGGTATTGGCTATAGCATAATAATAGCATTATGCTATTATAGGTTATAATAGCATAAAATTGTATTATTTTAATACTAAAAGCATGCTATTATTATACACTTGCTATTATTGCTAATACCACATTGATACCCGGCTCTGATGTATTATCATACTACTAGCTAGCTCTGGGCTATTTTGCTATTATTGCTAGTTTGCTATTATTATGTTGATGTATCATACTCTGGGCTATTTTGCTATTATTGCTAGTTTGCTATTAATAAATAATATTTATGTTGATGTACGTACGTATCATATACTACTCTGGGCTATTTTGCTATTATTGCTAGTTTGCTATTATTATGTTGATGTACGTATCATATACTACTCTGGGCTATTTTGCTATTATTGCTAGTTTGCTATTATTATGTTGATGTATCATACTACTCTGGGCTATTTTGCTATTATTGCTAGTTTGCTATTATTATGTTGATGTATCATACTACTCTGGGCTATTTTGCTATTATTGCTAGTTTGCTATTATTATGTTGATGTATCATACTACTCTGGGCTATTTTGCTATTATTGCTAGTTTGCTATTATTATGTTGATGTATCATACTACTCTGGGCTATTTTGCTATTATTGCTAGTTTGCTATTATTATGTTGATGTATCATACTACTCTGGGCTATTTTGCTATTATTGCTAGTTTGCTATTATTATGTTGATGTATCATACTACTCTGGGCTATTTTGCTATTATTGCTAGTTTGCTATTATTATGTTGATGTATCATACTACTCTGGGCTATTTTGCTATTATTGCTAGTTTGCTATTATTATGTTGATGTATCATACTACTCTGGGCTATTTTGCTATTATTGCTAGTTTGCTATTATTATGTTGATGTATTTGATGTATCATACTACTCTGGGCTATTTTGCTATTATTGCTAGTTTGCTATTATTATGTTGATGTATCATACTACTCTGGGCTATTTTGCTATTATTGCTAGTTTGCTATTATTATGTTGATGTATATTATTGCTATTGTAATACTGAATTCTAGGTTTTATAACACCGTACTCTCCTCATTCGAGGAGGCAATAAAACAAAAGAAGAAAGAAAGAAGAGATGCAAAGGCAGAGTTAATGAGTGAGCAGTGGCACGCGTCCTACTCAGTTTTCAATTCTAGTAAAAGGATACCTTCAGTTCTTATTGGTATCATCCTTCAGTTGCCTAATTTATCATACTTCCCCTTTTCTCTCACTCCATGCACTCATTTTTTATTGTCTGCGCTTCTGTTAAACCATAATAATAATAATAATAATAATAATAATAATAATAATAATAATAGTTGGGCTATATACAGTACACTGAGCATGCAGAGACGATTATAGTATTATGCCAGCCAGCTTTAGTTATTGGTGATGTCTCCTAGAGGGGTAGCACTCTCTTCGACGCCCTCGGCAGTGTCTATTGTCTGACCGTAGTCTTCTTGAGACACCCTAAGGTGTTTTAGTATAGCCTGTGCAGTTGGCTCTAGTTCAGAGAACTTCCTCTTCCTAAACTTGGTGGAAGTTTTAGAAAGGACTGGACCTTTTGCTGTCAACCTCTCATGACGCTCTGCATGCATCGTGCCAAGACCCAGGTGACTCACGCTAGTCAGGAACTTCTTCGCCTCAGAAGCAGGATACTTCGTTTTTCCCGGAGTAGCGTCATCTCTAGAAGTGCTGCAAGGTGGCATAAGACGAAGTTGCGAGACGATGGATGGTGTTAGCGACTGGTGTTGGGATTGCAGCAGTTTTCTTAGCCATACGGCATTGCAGTCTAGAAAGTGACGCTGTTCGTCTGGGAGATGTGAAAGTTCAGGAATGCAGGTCGGATGTTTTTCCTCGGGAGGCATCAGAGTGAACTTTTGCTCTATGAAATGGTTGATGAGCTCCACAGCTCGCTTCACTGTGTTTTCTTCGATGGTTTTTGACCATGTATCACTAGATTGCTGCACCGTCTCCTGCTGAACTGCCTGCTCTAGGCAGTGCATCGAGAGAGCAATTCTGGCAAGCTGGCCTTTGGACTTGCTGAGGATTCCACGGCGGTTTTCGTCGTCAGGAACACGTTGTCGCCTGGCGACAATTTCGTCGTGAAATTCGGTAAAAACAGCCATCCCATCCTCGCTCAGTTTGTACTCATGGCTGGTCTCGCGTCGATGAACTGTATTGATTCGCTCAAGCAGACGCTGAAAGGTGATGGTGTCAGGAGGAATAGCTGAAAGCTGCTCATAGAAAGGATCGATCTCCTCGGGACAGTCCAGCAGTTGGCGGTCGTTAAAACCGTCCACGTCGGACTTCTGTAGTTGCTCCAGTAATAGGCCTGGCTGAATAAATCCAGACATATTGAAAGCCGTGAGAGGGATCCTTGCAGAAACACTTCTAAAAGATCTAGACCAGCTGCCTCCATTGTACAACTTCAGCAATGTAGACCGATCCTGCCTAGAACCGGCATGCTTATATATGTCTAATTGTTCATACATAGTGGACATCTCGTCATAGAGCCCCAGTGCAGAGCCGTTGTTGTTTGCCATGACGCTATGCAACTGTTCGAACGAAAACTGGTCGACCAGGAGCTGTGGAGGGAGGGCGGCATGAGTGGTCTGTGCTTGTGCTCGTTGTTGTGCTGCATGGTGAAAAATTATCTGGTTAAAACAAACTCGCTATCAATGCCATGCATGTATGTAGGCAGTATAGTGTACCTTCTACTGGAGAATCATCTTCTTGCCATCTCTTACACATGTCCGCTTCTATGGCTTCAACCGCCGACAAGAGCGGTTTCAGAGCTGCCGACTTTTTTTCGCCTTTTCGGGCCACGACCACTGTCCAGAGTATAGCCGGTTCCGCCCAGGTGTCGTTTATTTGAACTCGACTGTTTGCTCCCATAAAAGAAGCGCATGTGGTCAACAGTGGCAAAAACAAATACTCCGGAGGACAGCCAACTGCACTACCGTAGTTGACCAGCAACTCCTTCGTGGCGGGAGTAGTGCACTTTGACAAGTCCATTGCCCTGGCCTTGGCTGCCTCAAAGCGTCTTCTAAAAGAAGAGAACTGCAACATATTACTAGCTGCCATAGCTAGTTGGAGAGACACTGGGAAGACTGGTGCAAAACTAAAAATGAGGGCGAGTACGAGTGTGCGTCTTACCCAATACGCGTGCGTTACTAGGGAAGTATTGAACGTACGTTACTGCACTGGCGGCATGCACGCGGGCAACTTGAGCTGGTCTTATTATTAGTTATTGATTGCCCGGCTATAAAAGTTATCTTTACTATCATCATTAACTACTGTATGCAGACTATTATCACCGCAACAGACTTAAAGTAGAATACATTTCTGCTCGACTGAGAATTGCGTTTATGACCAAGCAACCGAATTTGACTAACACGATAAGCGCGCGCGAAATACTACACCCAAAATAACTTAGTGCGCATGCTCAATGACCTATCGTAGCGACGACGCGTGTAAGCCTAGCCTACGCGTAGTTACGTTCGTGACACCTAGCATGCAGTTGTGAAGCAGAACGAAGTCTCCAGCACAATAGAGTCACACCAGCGAAGTTATCTGTATTCTTATTACGGAGGAAGTACAGTTTCTCTAGTAGTGTAAGCACTTTAATAGTTCAGTAATGGGCTTTACTGTGACGTGTATATCATTATAGCTCTGTGACTCAGCCTGCTGACTGTCAGACATCAAATTCTGTCACCATTCAATTCCATACTACGTTTTAGACTCCACTCAAAAGATTTTCAGCATCGCGTAAGTTTTCAATAATAATCATACAAGCAACCAAAGTGACTTAATTTTCTTCATTAACACAGTCACTGCAGCTGTGTGAGTGGGCCGACTCGCCGGTGCACTCCGACAGTGTAGGAACCGGCAACTTACTCGCGAACTTCGCAACTCTAGCTCTCTACTCAATAATTATCACTGTCGCAGCCTGGGTTCCAATACCACCGACATACTAGTACTGATTTTAGTAAATACGCTCTCTGTGTCAAGCCAGTGACGGTAAGTTTTGCCTAAGACCTCGATGAAATTTAGTTTAGAATGTGTTTTTGTACTCCATTTACAGCTGAACGCGGCTATCTATCAGTGAACAAAAAGTCAGCGGTGTCCTACGCGAACAGCCCGGCGAGCAATGGACCGTCATGAGCAGCCACCGCCTTTAAAGCGCAAGGCAGGAATAAAGATTTCTTTCAGTGAACTTCAGTCCCTTTCTTATGCAGTGTCGCATTTTCCTTCTCAAATACCAAAAAGATGGCACTTAATTGTTGCTGAATACGTACACAAAGAAGCGAGCAGGGCTAGTACTCCTTGTGACTCCAGAATGCTCTTTGAAATCAATGGTCCAACAGAAAGGAGATTCCAGTCTACACATTCTGACTGTCAATTTGTCTTCGACTTACTTAAAGACGACCTTCCTGAAGTGCCAAACTACGCCAATCCCTTCTACTCAAATACCGATAGTGCTGGCTTTATGTCAGTTGTCCTTCTACCATCAGTGAGCCAATGTTGTGGGCACAATCTTTTAATAAGAAATAGACCATCACACACAAGAGTGTACACAACACATGGAACAGAAGTAGGAGCCTTGTTTTCTGGTGAATGCAGAATGTGCAAGACGAGATACATGTACAGTTTTTACGAGAAACCGCATGGACCATCTGGTGATGCTGAACGTTTTTACCTTCCTCCACTAGAACGACAATACTTTCAGCTTTCATCAAAGACGGTTTTTTCAGTGGAGCTACTTCATGAAGTCACCTTAAATCTAGAGATCTCCTGGGCCTCGTTTGAGTCTAGGGCAAAGGTGTACAATGCTAGATTCGGACAAAGAGACGCCATCAAACTGAAAGAAATCGCTCACCACTTCAGGCTTTCAGATACCGAAAATCAGTGGCTCATGAACGACCAACGCCTGGAAGAGGCATGGTTTTTGTTTACAATTGTGAACTACTACCACCAAAGAGAACAACAGTCTGCAGTCAAGTTTGATGCCAAACACTTTTCTGTATCTGCCAACTCATCACATAGAATAGACATCGAAGGTCTTTGTGAGAAGGTGTGTCAAGCCATCAGTGATGACAAGAACCCTTGGATAGAACATAGCTGTGATGTTAAGGGTTGCAAAGAGGGGTATGTTACTATCGACGGTCTAGAGAAGGTCAGTAGTAGCTGCACAGAAGCTGGAGCTGCACAGAAGCTGAATTTTTCAATGAGAGCACAGCAAGATCCCTGCACAGAAGGTCAATCTGTGCAGCTCCAAGAGAACGACTTAAGTTGCCTCCAGGTCTCCCTAACATAATCCAATGCTGCCACAACACTCCAGCTCTCGGTGGAAAACATTCCAGTGCCTCTAAATTTTGTAAAGAGCACGAAATGCTACAGAACAGCAGCACCAGCACTACCATCGCTAGTTCATCAGCTACTCATCTACTAACCAGTCAAACCTCAACAAGCTTCATGCACCAACATGTCTCAGCAACAAATTTGGGCGATCTACCCGACAATGACAATTCAACACTGCTGACAGGCTGTAAAAAGCATGTCAACAAGTACCACAACCGCACTGCTGGTATCTTCGCTGCAGTTAGACCATGCGGCGTTGTTGTGAACTTCATGGAGATGTACACCTGTGAGTCTCCGACACAGGCCTATGTCTTCTTGTGGTTGACATTTGGACGATCGCTGGAAGATCTACAACGTTTAAAGTACTGTGGCTATGACAGGGCTTGCGATCTTCACCCTTTCGTCCAAAGGATGAAAAGAAATGGTGGACTGGGTGCCAAAATTTTAGACGATCAAGTGCAGTTTGTGGTTGACAAATTTCACTGTGTCAACCACACAGAACCCTGCTGCATGCCACCCAATAATCCAAAGTGCAAGTACCACCCTGATCTGCCAAAGTTCTCTGAAATCCATGGCACCAACACCGAATGCGCCGAACAGGCTTTTAATTGGTTGGGACGGTACAAAAGTGTAACAAGATCAATGACAGAACACAAGTTTAACTTTTACATATGGAACATGATAAACAGTCACAATAGCCGTCTATAAACTTAAAACATTTAAACTAAAATTTAATATCCATGCAGTGTTTACATGTTATGCTGTAACCAGTCTTAAAATAATAACGGACACGGCTACTATAGGCTCGTAGAGGAAGCCTAACGCCAGTTAACAGCTTCTACCGCTGCTCACAGGGATCTTGCTGTGCTCTCATTGAAAAATTTTGAAAGCTATATAGAATTGAAAAGTGTGAAAAAGGTAGACGGCCATAAACCTAAACACTAAACCTAAACACTAAACCTAAACACTAAACACTAAACCTAAACACTATATAAACACCAAACCTAAACACTAAACCTAAGCACATGCACTAAACCTAAAATACTAAACGTAAACTCTAAACCAAACCTAAACACTAAACCTAAACACTAAACCTAAACACTAAACCCTAAATCCTAAACCCTGAACCTAAACCTAAACACTAAACCTAAACCAAACCCAAAACACTAAACCTAAACACTAAACACTAAACCTAAACACTAAACACTAAACCTAAAATACTAAACCTAAACACTAAACCTAAACTAACCTTGATATAATAACTCCTAAAAATAATCTTCCACAGTCACTATAGGGCGGGGAGGCCTGACCAATCAGATTCGAGCGTGGGAAGTTTTAGGGTCCAGAGCACTTAAGCAATGTGACCAAATTTGAGCGAAGCTCAAATTTGGTTGCATGCGCAAAGTGCCTAAAGTGCTGTTAACTGGAATATTATTATGCTCACGCACGTATGCACATTAAAGCTGACTAGCACAATTATAGCATAATAGCATGTTCACTAGCATGTTCAAACCTAAACACTAAACACTAAACCTAAACCTAATTACTAACCTAAACTCTAAACCTAAACCTAAACCTAAACCTAAACACTAAACACTAAACACTAAACCTAAACCTAATCCTAAACACTAAACACTAAACCTATATATAAACCTAAACTCTAAACTCTAAACTAAACTAAACTAAACTAAACCTAAACACTAAACACTAAACCTAAACACTAAACACTAAACACTAAACCTAAACACTAAACCTAAACCCTAAACACTAAACCTAAACCCTAAACACTAAACCTAAACACTAAACCTAAACCCTAAACAAAACACTAAACCTAAACCTAAACACTAAACCTAAACACTAAACCTAAACACTAAACCTAAACACTAAACCTAAACACTAAACCTAAACACTAAACCTAAACACTAAACCTAAACCTAAACACTAAACACTAAACCTAAACACTAAATCTAAACCTAAACTCTAAACCTAAACACTAACCTAAACACTAAACCTATACACTACAAACCTTGATATAATAACTCCTAAAAATAATATTCCACAGTCACTATAGGGCGGGGAGGCCTGACCAATCAGATTCGAGCGTGGGAAGTTTTAGGGTCCAGGCACTTTGCGCATGCAACCAAATTTGAGCTTCGCTCAAATTTGGTCACATTGCTTAAGTGCTCTGGACCCTAAAACTTCCCACGCTCGAATCTGATTGGTCAGGCCTCCCCGCCCTATAGTGACTGTGGAATATTATTATGCTCACGCGCGCATGCACATTAAAGCTAACTAGCAAAATTATAGCATAATAGCATGCTCACTACTTATGCATGCACACTAGTATTTTTAATAATAGCAAACTAGCAAAAATAGCATAATAGCATGCTAACTACTTATGCATGCACAGTATTTTTAATAATAGCAAACTAGCAAAAATAGCATAATAGCATACTAACTACTTATGCATGCACAGTATTTTTAATAATAGCAAACTAGCAAAAATAGCATAATAGCGTGCTAACTACTTATGCATGCACAGTATTTTTAATAATAGCAAACTAGCAAAAATAGCATAATAGCATGCTCATGCACTCACATTATAATAGCAAAGTATTAAAAATAGCAAAATAGTACCAATAATAGCAGTACAAAATTAGCACTGATGAATGTAGTAATCAAATGATAACTCTAATCCTAGCAAAGTCTTAAATTAGCACTGCTAGATACAATGCTATTTTTGCTAGCTTCAGTGAGAATAGCCAATACCGCACCCTCATGGCACCTTAGTACAAATTGCTTGGAACGCGAGTGCTGCTGCCATGCACTAGCAATGTTGTTCACAGCAGACAACGTGCCAATCTTCACTGTTACACTGGATTTGTCTGTTCAGGCTTGTAAGAATGCTAGATTAAGCTTAGCTAATGTTGCATGGTACGTGTTGCTGCTGCATGCATGTAGTCATGCAGAGTCGATCGCCAGTGCACTACCGTCGTACGGCCCCGGTCTCGGCTGAAATAGTTCAAGAGGCTCTTTACACTGTACTAGCATAAGTGCCAACTAAGTCATTAATAAAAAAGAAAAGAAACAAGTAATAAAAACATTTTAACCAAAATGCAAGAGATTTAGGGTTGGTACATTTGTCGAAAAAGAAAGGAAACAAGATTTTGAGGATTGTAACAATAGCAGTGTAATGCTACCTCCCTAAATTAACTGCTTTCAATAGTTGTGGTTAATTTAATAGGGAGGTAGCATTACACTGCTATTGTTACAATCCTCAAAATCTTGTTTCCTTTCTTTTTCGACAAATGTACCAACCCTAAATCTCTTGCATTTTGGTTAAAATGTTTTTATTACTTGTCTAGTATGGCTTCTAGTAGAACAGAAATACAACTATGGTATCTAGTATGGCTTCTAGCAGAACAGAAATTCAACTATGGTATCTAGTATGGCTTCTAGTAGATCAGTTGACAGAAATACAACTATGGTATCTAGTATGGCTTTTAGTAGATCAGTTGACAGAAATACAACTATGGTATCTAGTATGGCTTCTAGTAGAACAGTTGACAGAAATACAACTATGGTATCTAGTATGGCTTCTAGTAGAACAGAAATACAACTATGGTATCTAGTATGGCTTCTAGCAGAACAGAAATTCAACTATGGTATCTAGTATGGCTTCTAGTAGATCAGTTGACAGAAATACAACTATGGTATCTAGTATGGCTTTTAGTAGATCAGTTGACAGAAATACAACTATGGTATCTAGTATGGCTTCTAGTAGAACAGTTGACAGAAATACAACTATGGTATCTAGTATGGCTTCTAGTAGAACAGAAATACAACTATGGTATCTAGTATGGCTTCTAGCAGAACAGAAATTCAACTATGGTATCTAGTATGGCTTCTAGTAGAACAGTTGACAGAAATACAACTATGGTATCTAGTATGGCTTCTAGTAGAACAGTTGACAGAAATACAACTATGGTATCTAGTATGGCTTCTAGTAGATCAGTTGACAGAAATACAACTATGGTATCTAGTATGGCTTCTAGCAGATCAGTTGACAGAAATACAACTATGGTATCTAGTATGGCTTCTAGCAGATCAGTTGACAGAAATACAACTATGGTATCTAGTATGGCTTCTAGCAGATCAGTTGACAGAAATACAACTATGGTATCTAGTATGGCTTCTAGTAGAACAGTTGACAGAAATACAACTATGGTATCTAGTATGGCTTCTAGTAGAACAGTTGACAGAAATACAACTATGGTATCTAGTAGTAGATCAGTTTACAGAAATACAACTATGGTATCTAGTATGGCTTCTAGTAGAACAGTTGACAGAAATACAACTATGGTATCTAGTATGGCTTCTAGTAGATCAGTTGACAGAAATACAACTATGGTATCTAGTATGGCTTCTAGCAGAACAGAAATTCAACTATGGTATCTAGTATGGCTTCTAGTAGATCAGTTGACAGAAATACAACTATGGTATCTAGTATGGCTTCTAGCAGAACAGAAATACAACTATGGTATCTAGTATGGCTTCTAGTAGATCAGTTGACAGAAATACAACTATGGTATCTAGTATGGCTTCTAGTAGAACAGTTGACAGAAATACAACTATGGTATCTAGTATGGCTTCTAGTAGAACAGTTGACAGAAATACATGGTATCTAGTATGGCTTCTAGTAGAACAGTTGACAGAAATACAACTATGGTATCTAGTATGGCTTCTAGTAGAACAGTTGACAGAAATACAACTATGGTATCTAGTATGGCTTCTAGTAGATCAGTTGACAGAAATACATGGTATCTAGTATGGCTTCTAGCAGAACAGTTGACAGAAATACAACTATGGTATCTAGTATGGCTTCTAGTAGAACAGTTGACAGAAATACATGGTATCTAGTATGGCTTCTAGTAGAACAGTTGACAGAAATACAACTATGGTATCTAGTATGGCTTCTAGTAGAACAGTTGACAGAAATACAACTATGGTATCTAGTATGGCTTCTAGTAGATCAGTTGACAGAAATACATGGTATCTAGTATGGCTTCTAGCAGAACAGTTGACAGAAATACAACTATGGTATCTAGTATGGCTTCTAGTAGAACAGTTGACAGAAATACATGGTATCTAGTATGGCTTCTAGTAGAACAGTTGACAGAAATACATGGTATCTAGTATGGCTTCTAGTAGATCAGTTGACAGAAATACAACTATGGTATCTAGTATGGCTTCTAGTAGAACAGAAATACAACTGTGGTATCTAGTATGGCTTCTAGCAGAACAGTTGACAGAAATACATGGTATCTAGTATGGCTTCTAGTAGATCAGTTGACAGAAATACAACTATGGTATCTAGTATGGCTTCTTGTAGAACAGTTGACAGAAATACATGGTATCTAGTATGGCTTCTAGTAGATCAGTTGACAGAAATACAACTATGGTATCTAGTATGGCTTCTTGTAGAACAGAAATACAACTATGGTATCTAGTATGGCTTCTAGTAGATCAGTTGACAGAAATACATGGTATCTAGTATGGCTTCTAGCAGAACAGTTGACAGAAATACAACTATGGTATCTAGTATGGCTTCTAGTAGAACAGTTGACAGAAATACATGGTATCTAGTATGGCTTCTAGTAGAACAGTTGACAGAAATACATGGTATCTAGTATGGCTTCTAGTAGATCAGTTGACAGAAATACAACTATGGTATCTAGTATGGCTTCTAGTAGAACAGAAATACAACTGTGGTATCTAGTATGGCTTCTAGCAGAACAGTTGACAGAAATACATGGTATCTAGTATGGCTTCTAGTAGATCAGTTGACAGAAATACAACTATGGTATCTAGTATGGCTTCTAGTAGAACAGTTGACAGAAATACATGGTATCTAGTATGGCTTCTAGTAGATCAGTTGACAGAAATACAACTATGGTATCTAGTATGGCTTCTTGTAGAACAGAAATACAACTATGGTATCTAGTATGGCTTCTAGTAGCCTCGTCCCCAGTCCCTCAAAAGAGGGCCTGGTATACACTGACTGTGCATGCTCCAGATTTCCCAGATTTTCTGGGGAAATAGGAAAGCTTCGGTACACGTTCGTACTACGTATGATGTAGTAAATAATACAGCTCACTGTCAGTGAATAGCTGCTGGTTAGCTACGCTCGAGATTACAGAGATGTCGTTTGAGGGTGTTCTATCTTTTGCTCTATCTCTATTCCTATCTGGTCTATTGCAAAGATTAAGATGTATTTCTATTAAGATGTGTTACAAGCATTTAGATGTATTGTCTGTTGCAAAGTTTGTCACAATGTACATGATTATTTGCAGAAATTTTATGGCAGACTATAGTAATCCTATCTGAAAGAATTTTGTAGATTTGTAGAATAGTTCCTAACTTCCTATCTTCCTATCACTTACTGCAACACAATCACCCATTGGTGAATGTTGGTAAATTATTATAACTCACATAAACCATATACACATTATCAACATAGCAAGGTCAAACACACAATGCTTATAGTCTGTTTTCATTGTTTGTTAGTATCAGTGTGTATGATCTTCTTTTTTCCATGAGCCCAGACCAGTATACAGTAGTTGTCAGCTCTGGTGGTACAGGGCTGGTATACTGTAGTCAGTATGGTCCAGTGGTCAGTAGCAGCAGGCAGTGTAGTAGCCACTACTAGCTGACTGGTCCTCAGTGCTGCTTCACTACACTGAGACACAACACACACAGTATATCACACTGTGAGCTAGCCATGCAGCTGTAGCCACTGGTGGGTGGGTGAGGCTTACTAGTGCAGTGGAGAAGCTTTCAGTTGAGAGAGTGTGTCCAGTGACTAGCTGACTGGTCTCTACACTATACTGCTCAGCTTGTACTGGTTTACTGTACTCCATTACTGAATGAGAGTGCTAATTTGAAGTAGAGATGAGTATTGAGAAGATAGAGAACTAGTATTGAGAACTCACCTGATATAGCTTAATTGTTAGTACCACTGCAATAGTAGAGTATGATAGTTATAAGCAGACAGTGATCACTATAGTCAGGTTTTACTGTACTGTTCTGTCCCTAGCTAGCTGGCTGTTATAAGCAGGATGTCACTACTGACAGTAGTTTTCATGTCAACTGTTTTTATACTCTGTACAATGAATATCATTATCCTACACCAATTTGTGGTTTTGTTTAAGTAATCAAATTAGGTGATGACCACAAGACCGGAATTCTTTCTCAGTTTATGCTTGAATATCACCTAGAGTGAATATCAGCTAAGACTGGCTCTGATAGCCTAGCTGTGAATAATAATGATGTGTGGTCTCACCTGTGAATGTGGCTAAATGGCTTGGGAAACCAGCTAGTGATATGGCTACTGTAGTTCTACCTACCTACTGTATGCAAATTCTTAGTGATTTTTTGTGCTGGCATACTGCTTTGTGAAGGCTAAATGGCCTTATTGTAATAGCTGGTCTGACCTTCATTATTGTGGGGATATTTGTACTAATGTGTACATAACATTCACAGTGTTTGTCATAGGATTGATTATGCTTCATACCTTGAAATGTGCTTTTGCCCGAGCCTCGATGACCAAGTCTGATGAAGTATGAAGCTATTGGTACTGTTATTGGCTGGCGTCTTGTATGGCGCTAACAGAAAATGTTCATTCAGAATGCCTAGCTTAGCTACAACAGCAGCATTACAACAGCATTTTGGTCTCTCATTCCTGGCGAAGTGACTGCCCATGAGTGGTACAAAAGATTTGTACTTCTGCAAACTACTCCCAATGCAAACGTATATTATTTTAATAAAATAATGTTTACGGCGTATCTGGGGTCTTCCCCCAAGAACGCACACTGGTATTCTCCACTGTTGTGCTGGATTTCAGAGTATCTATAATACCATTTTTTCAAGATCCCACAATTTCATTCAACGTGCTGGGCGTTCTAACAATTCTTTGGTGAAGGCAGTGTTCAATGACATTCTGGCGTACACCTTTGCTGGACACAAAATTCTCTTTGGTTCAAGCTATAAGAAAAATTACTTCTCAGATGATCAAGAGTGTGCAGGTGTATTGCGATCGTTTATTCTCTCGAGCATTGATTCTGATGTAGTACATGGCTCCTCTCCGATTGATTCAATGTTAAGAACAATTGCTACGGCATAACTTAATTTATTTCAACTCTGCACCTTACGTGGTGTGTTTCACAATAATAATAATAATAATAATAATAATAACAGCCAGTCTAGGTCTGATTCAGCGTTCTGATTACACTATTTAGGGTTGTAGGATACTGTTTGACACTTTCACACAGTCAGTTTGTCATGATGAAGCCTTTTATTAAAAACAGAGAATGGTAGCTCCCATATTAGCTCAAGCTGATCTTACTTTCGTCGTCCATTATTATAGGATCAGTAATATTTGTTAGTGAAAGGTTATTGCAATAGCTCTGGCACAATGTATATAATACTTTGATGTGCTGCATGTTAGCTAGTAAATTATGTCACATAATATCACAAAATTAATGTTAAAATGAGCGACACGAATTATTTGATGATAATTCACAGCATGATAATTATTACAATTAATGATAAGTACAGTAGGTAATGATTAATGTCTCATCACTAGTCATTGTTTGTTAGTATCAGTGTGTGTGATCTTCTTTTCTCCATGAGCCCAGACCAGTATACAGTAGTTGTCAGCTCTGGTGGTACAGGGCTGTGTGTGATGGTATAATAATGATGAAGCTACACATGTAGTGAGGCTTACTAGTGCAGTGGAGTAGCTTTCAGTTGAGAGAGTGTGTCCAGTGACTAGCTGACTGGTCTCTACACTATACTGCTCAGCTTGTACTGGTTTACTGTACTCCATTACCGAATGAGCTAGACAATGAATGGACCAATGAGCAACGGAGATCAATCACTTTTGTAGTTGATTTCCACAGTATTATCACTTTAGTGTAGACTGAATTTGTTGGTAACTGCACACTTCATTCACTTCCTCTTTTGCTTGCTTGATGCCTCTCTTCTGCTCTTGCAATGCTTTTATACCCTAACCAGAAGCATTGTTTAGTAGTATCAAATTTCTCTGTCTGCTGTGACATCATGCACTTTGTGAGAAGCAGTACAAATACTGCACTGTAGTCAAATTACAATACATTAAATAGCTGTATACATAATTGTACACTTCCTGTTGGAACCGCCTGCCAAAGACTAAAAATACTTTAGCACCATTGAAATTATTTTTGCATCAAACTCCCAAAATAAAATTCACCAAAATGATGAAAGTATTGATTGAACAAAAGCATACTGAGTTCTTCAAGTAGTTCTTCTTATCTACTCAACTCTGGTCTCTACTGCTGTACTACTGCATAGCAAAGGCTGAAGATGTGCATGGGGTGTGGTAATAATACTCACTGTAGTATTCACTTATTAGGAATTACACACACTTCATGTTATTATAGTCACATGACTATTTTGCCTGCTTCCTTTTGGGGCCTGGGCCGGTATGACTCTCATTATTCAATCTCGACTTTCTAAAATTCCACAACCCTTTATCAACTACCACTGGCTACTGCTGAGACACATACCATACTGCAACCTTATATCAGTGGTGATCATAACCGCTTCTTTAACCAACATATCAGTGCCTCTTTAACAACATTAGGGAGTATAGATGACAGGTTTATTTCATTACACAACTCAATGTTGTTTGATTACACATTGTTCCATGGTTCCTTGCCTACTCAACAAATTATTGTTAGCTGAGTCTAGGCCTGTCTGAGCCAAGTTTTAATCAACTGCATTCCTCAGTGTAAATAGTGCAATGCGATAGTCTTCTGTAAAGTTGTATCAGGAAGCAGCCAGTGGGTTACTGCACTTGAGAGCAAAATGATAATCATTATATAGACGGTTGATCAGATAATTTTTGGCGTTTGAATATCTTCGTCGTCTGTCAGTCAATAAAAATATTAACGTACAAAGTGCATTTATAACACAATGTTATAGTATCGAAAAAATAAAATAGCAAAAAAATTTAAGAAACTTTATAGATGAAATTTCCCTATCTACTGAGCATCAAGTTGCTTCTTTGTTGTTTCTGTTTGTTGCCTCTCTATTCTTATAACACTCACAGATTGTTACATACAGCACATTCATAGTTACTGTTCACGAATTTTCATTGTTTGTTATTATCAGTGTGTGTGATCTTCTTTTCTCCATGAGCCCAGACCAGTATACAGTAGTTGTCAGCTCTGGTGGTACAGGGCTGTGTGTGATGGTATAATAATGATGAAGCTACACATGTAGTGAGGCTTACTAGTGCAGTGGAGTAGCTTTCAGTTGAGAGAGTGTGTCCAGTGACTAGCTGACTGGGCTCTACACTATACTGCTCAGCTTGTACTGGTTTACTGTACTCCATTAGTGAATGAGCTAGACAATGAATAGGCCAATGAGCAGCGGAGATCAATCACTTTTGTAGTTTAGTTCCACGAGTATTATCACTTTAGTGTAGACTGAAATTTTTTGGTAACTGCACACTTCATTCACTTCCTCTTTTGCTTGCTTAATGTCTCTCTTCTGCTCTTGCAATGCTTTTATACCCTAACCAAGAGCATTGTTTAGTAGTATCAAATTTCTCAGTCTGCTGTGACCTCATGCACTTTGTGAGAAACACTACTAATGCTTTACTGTACAATGCAAACATAGTTAACCATTATAGTGGAACCTCTCACTATACGGACACCCCTCAAATAAGTACATGTCTCAAATAAAGTCACCCACAGAACTGTGGACATCGTATATGATGCATAATAATTAATATAAAACGTTTAAACCACTGAAATTATGCGGACACCCCTCAAATCAGGATATTGATAGTGGGTTCAAAGAGTGTCCAGGGGTTGTACTGTACAATGTGATACAGCTAGCCATTGCCACATGCTGTATTCTCACGTGATTATTAGCTCCAGTTATTAAAGAATCCAATAGCTTCTAGTTAATTGTATTCATAATGCCATGGAGACTGGAACCATGCCATAAGTTATGTTGTACATTTGATACTAGTTTCTGGCACCCACACATTCATGCACATAAATAAAATTATTATTCAGTAACATTCAGGAAATACCAGTATCAATGTCATGTTTTTATTAAGAATGATAGTAATTATTATTTCAGGTGAATGAGCATATACCACGGGTGAGACATAGAAATAAAAATAAAGATAAAGGTAAGTCAAAAAGATACATTGTTTAAAACCGATTCAGACCGCACCATGTCCACAGGTGGTGAAAGTCGTACTCGCACAGGGTAGCCACATTTGGATCTGTAGCCTCGGATACATCTAATCGATGAACATAAAAGTGCAAATGATAGAGAACATCTTATCCAAGTCAGCACACTGGAGTAAGGATTTTGACATTTTGAGGAAATGAGGGATGCCAATCACTTAATTGTAAAAAATCATTGCTTCATGCCCCAGCCCACCTGTTGAAGAGAAAACAAGGGGGTTGAAACAGCCGTGCTCCATTTCTCTGACCCGTGCACCATAATCATGCTTTTCTCATGCTTGTGTCGTTTGTACATTGCAGGGATAGAGTACATAGTGTTTGAGGGTGCCAGTGGGTTGAACACACATACGCCAAAGTAAGCCCTAAGTTTTTGAGTACAGTATATATGTCCTTTTGTTGATATCACTATTTCTTAGAAATTATTTTTTTTCATGCAAACAAGTGATTAACAAAAATAATTACAGAATCTTATTTATGCACAGCGTTATTATAGAACAGTTTGGGCTAGTGTTTAGGACAAGATGCATGTACTCACTTTTGTTAAAATACAGTTGTTTGGACACCTGGATCATGGAGCCGTAATATTATTAGTGAATTTTTATGATTATTATTACAGTATTCAATATAAATACCTTTTGTGTGCATTACATTTTCACTAATAACAACAATCACTAAATCACAGCATATAGCTGGATGCAAGGCAGAGAATCCTGTTTGGCTAGTTTGGTACAACAGACAACCATGCATAGCATCTCAACAGGTAGTCATACAAGGCTTCTTCATATGTCTATATGTTGTATCTAATGTTTCCTTGACTGCTTTTAGGAAACCATTCTATAACATACCGGTAATATAATCTACTTGAGAATATGATAGGTTGATTTTAACAATGTAAATCAAGGAAATACCAATCATGTTGGTTACAATGTCCATAGAGACGGGCCCCCATAATTCAACCTTTGTTATAAGATAATGGGACATAATATATAGCTCATAGAAAAGAGGATCTCTCAGAGTGATTCACTCTGCACACTAGAACATTGTGTTTGCCTATTGACATTATCCACTATTGAGCTAGTTTTGGACCACAATTTCTAGGCCTTTATTAACAGCTGGCATTAATTAAATTTTTATTATTAATGTCCACATATTTTGTTTTCTTGTTTTTCAGACCGCACCCCTCTGTTACCATTGATACCAGGCAGTGGAGAGCTAGTGGAGGCTAACTATGTCATCAGGTTACATAGATTATTACATAGTACGTCATCTTTCACCAATCAGATTGCTCTATTCGAGGGCATTAATGTAGGTTAATGACCGCTCGTAGCGTCTTCTATAGCAACAGACCATTGCGTCTTTGCGAGTTTGAATAATTCACGATGATATTGCGCTCACAGTGTTGTGTGCGATGAACTATATAATAAGCCAGTTATTGCACTACACAACTCGGGCATTAACCGACATAAATGACCTCGGGAAAGTCGGTTGCCCTCGACCGTTACTCGGGCAACTCGACTTTCCCACGGTCATTTATGTCGGTTAATGCCCTCGCGTGAGGGCAATAACTAATACTTAATCTCTATAGACTTAATTTCTTTTCACAATAAATCAACCCCTTGTTAATCTTGCATTTATATTTTTAATTTTTAATCATTTTCAGAAACAGATGAATTCAGAAGCAAGTTTGTAATTTCAGGTAAATAACTTACTACAGTTGCGTGACATTATACTCTTCTTTCTGATAATGTCTAGATCAGAGAGAACCTGTCATTGATCTACAAGTGTTGCAACAAAGTAACTTGAAATCAGAAATTCTAAATGAACAGAATCACAAGAAAATGCAATCCAGCACTGGAAAAGGAAATACACTAGGAATAAAAGTGGAAGGAAATTACAACACTGCTATCATCCACATAGTCCTGTACTGTATGATACAATATCTACTGTCTAGCTTGAATTCCAGCACATCAGTCTGTAGAACCATAGATAGATTACAGAACATCCCAAAACATCCATCATGTTCTACCATAGTAAAGGATGTTTGGTTGAACATTGCCTGTGTTTGTCTGTAATCTATCCACATTTCCCTCTTTATAAACTCATTCTAATATTTGTCTTGTGTCCAATTCTTTGTTGTTGAATTATTAAATCTGTTAGTTATAAAGCTGCTTGCTAATACAATACGTCTGTCATGTAAACCTGAGCTCTGTTGTCCCATGCAGCTGCAACAGATAATACTTGCACAAAAATCATCTACAGTAGTTGCATGATTGACGCAGCATGGACTCGATCTTGATGTACAGCAGTGCTTGCAGGAGATGAGAGTCTTGTTGTGATTGCATATCGTGTGCTGCAACTCTAGCCGCTACTTCCAACTTTAACGAGCACGTGGGTGACGATTTAAAAAAGGCGTGGTTTGGTCATTTCTTGGCGACTTTGACACACTCTGAATCGACATGCTATTCAAGTCCGGAAGGCAAACTCAACTTCCCCAGTGCTCTCGGGAGCAAGCTGCTTATAGCCGGAACAAGATTCTGCTACTAGTAAGATTCAAGAGACGCCGAGTCTAGAGAAAGGCACGCGAGCTCATCAGTGTACAGTACTTGAATTCATTTGTACACACTCTTTCCCTTTGCTGTAGACCGCTTTTCTAATACTTGGGTGATCAATCATATTCTGACAATGGCTCCTGTTCTGTCTAAACTAGCAGAGCATCGTAAGCTGTTGATCTCAGCCGTCACTGGAGTGGGCGGGGTCTGCCTGTATCTACTGGCTCGTGGCAGCTATGCTTACAGGTAGAAAACATGAATACAACTCACATTGTGCTCACTCACTCCATTCCCACAGGAGTGACCAAGATGTGGTATTATCATCAAAGGTATCATACTAGCTAGTAGTGTAGGTATGAACCAGTGTATGGAGGTGTGTTCCATGATGTATAGGACCACAAAGGGAAGAGATCCAAGGCTGCTGTAGACTTGACTTTCTTCAGGTAAGCAAAAACTGATGATTTTGGATGGTTAAAATTTAGCGAATTTGTGTCTTGGCGAACATGCACAGTACGCTCGGTGTATCTCATCACTGCAATAGCTGAATTGGTGAAATTAATTTTGGTGAAAGCTGCTGAATTATCTACTATAGCTGTATAGTGATACATGTTCTATACATGAGTGGTACATGTAGATTTGCTGTATAAACCTACAAGAACCATGGAATAATACATGGATTGGAATTTGCGTGTGTTGGTTGCTATGACTAGCTTTAGTTTCATAGTTGTGTTTCTGATGATAGTTGTTGTGATCTCTCTTCAGACGATTAGGTACATTGTTGAAGATAGTGATACCTGGACCATTCTCAATGGAGGTCGTCTACATCCTGTTAGTGGGTGTTCTACTGCTGCTACGAACCTACTATGATATTTGGGTCATCAAGAACACAACGTCCATTGAAAGGTAACTAGAGAACAAGATGGCATGGAATATACTGTCTAGTAGACAATACTGGTAGCTAGCATAATAGCATTTAAGTGTTGCTGAAATCTATGTGTAGCCTTATTTTAAGCACCATTTTATGCATAACTGACAATAAGCTTAAAATTATGCCTGTATGTGTTCAACTGTGACTGCTCTTTTTTCTAACTTAGATTTTTTTGTTTTCATAGTTCAATCATTGGACGTGACATGAGTCTCTTCAAGAAGCACTTGTTGGACTACATTATCACAATACCTCTTCTATCAACCATCAATAATCTACTCAAGGTGTGTGTGTGTGTGTGTGTGGGTGTGCGTGTGTGTGTGTGTGTGTGTGTGTGTGTGTGTGTGTGTGTGTGTGTGTGTGTACAGTGTTCTCCTGTCCTCCATTTTGTTCTCTAGTATGGTCTGCACGAGTTGAGTCTAAGATTCCGTACTCGTCTATCTACCCATCTCTATCACCAGTACATGCAGTAAGTAGTTATGAGAACTTACATTCTGTTGACTAATAATGACTACAATAATTATACTACCAAATACCATATAGCGGGTAATTTTGGCGAATTTGACGAATCGTCAGGCATTGATTCGCCAAAATAAAAATCGCCATTTGGTTTTTCTATTGCAGTAATACGTGAACCAGGCACTTGGCGCCAAAATAAAATTCGCCTAAGCATAAAATCTGGGTAATTCGCCAAAATCTTGACCCTCTAAATTACCCGCTATATGGTAAGACCGTAAAAAAGTTTAAAACTAGACACATGTAAGTCAGTACTGTGCTTTTGTTGCTGCATAATGAATGATGGACTTTCTGTTTATTTGTAGTGGATTCACTTTCTATAAGATGTCTAATCTTGACAATAGGATAGCCAATGCTGACCAGCTGCTGACACAGGTACACACACACACACACACACACACACACACACACATACCTTTCCTCCTGTCCTCAGGATATTGACAGGTTCTCTGAGACACTAACTGACCTGTATTCTAATATAGCTAAGGTCAGTATACACTCTGTGATTTATACACAAGATTGACATTTCTCTTTCTTAGCCAATTCTGGACATTGTCTTGTATATCAGGACTCTAGCTGGTAATATTGGAGCACAGGTATTATCACAAAATTTTAGGTTGTGTATCAAAATTGATAACTGACTTATAAAATTTTACTCCAGGGCCCTCTCTCAATGCTGGGATACCTAGCTGTGTCTGGCTTTGTTCTCACTAAGTATGTGAAATATTTTTGAAAGGGTGGGATCTATATTTTGTTTTTTCTCTCTCTAAGGCTGCGTTCTCCAGTTGGAGGTATGACAATGCGTGAGCAACAGCTGGAGGGTACTCTACGCTTTGTCAACTCACGAGTGATCACTAGTAGGTGAGTTATACCATATCAACTGATAAAAATTAATGATGGAAATTATATGTTTTTATTGAAGTTTGAGATAAATGGGACTGAAATGCACTTGTATTTTTAACTTGTATAAAATGAATGCTTTATCAGTAATAACTGGATTAGCTAATACAGTATTTTTACAGTTTCCTCAGTGAGGAGATATCATTCTATCAAGGCAGTGTTCGAGAGGAACAGAACATCAGGAAGATGTTTGGTCGTCTGGTGAGTCACTCACTGGTAGTGATCATGTGACAGATCATATGACTTGTGTACAGGTGGATCACTTGAGGAGTATCATTCACTTTCGGTTTGGTATGGGATTCATTGATTCAATGGTGGCTAACTGTAAGGAAATACACAAATTCATTCTCGATCAAAATTGTTCATTGTATCAGCATTTTCAAATTCTGAAACCAGAATATTGAAGTGTACATGTATTGTCTCTCTAGATATGGCGGCAGTGGTTGGCTACCTGGCTATCTGTCGTCCATTCCTTGATCTCTCTCATCCGCGCCATCGTAACAGCACTCACAAAGAATTGCTCACGGCAATTTTTACTGTAAAATTAAATTTTAGTTGAATTAATTTTGTTATTAAAAAATTATAAAAATCTATTTTTTATTGTTCCAGTCAAATTTTTGCTCTTTCACAATACATTTTTGTTACTATAGGACTATTATCAGAATGGTTGGATGTTGGTTCAGATGGCTGATGCTATTGGTCGTCTTGTGCTAGCAGGGAGAGACTTTGCTCGTCTGTCAGGATTCACTGCTCGTGTGTTTGAGCTGATTGAAGTGCTGCGTGACCTCCACAATGGAGTCTATGAGAGGACTATGGTAGCTACTGAGGCTACTGAAGATGGTGAGTGAGTGAGTGAGTGAGTGGTGTGTGACTATGAGAGAGTTTGTTTCACACTCTTTGTGCCTTTATTATAACTGACATTAATTTTTTATATAGTTTGTTTTCTTGTTTCCAGACCGCACCCCTCTGTTACCATTGATATCAGGCAGTGGAAAGCTAGTGGAGGCTAACTATGTCATCAGGTAACATAGATTTATTTAATCCTTTCTCTCATTCTCTGTTCAATTGTTGGTAATTTTTATTATAACTCACATAAACCATTGTACACATTATCAACATACGAATTCAAATACACAATGCTCATGGTCTAGTTGTCATTGTTTGTTAGTATCAGTGTGTGTGATCTTCTTTTCTCCATGAGCCCAGACCAGTATACAGTAGTTGTCAGCTCTGGTGGTACAGGGCTGTGTGTGATGGGTGAAGCTACACATGTAGTGAGGCTTACTAGTGCAGTGGAGTAGCTTTCAGTTGAGAGAGTGTGTCCAGTGACTAGCTGACTGGTCTCTACACTATACTGCTCAGCTTGTACTGGTTTACTGTACTCCATTACTGAATGAGAGTGCTGATCTCAAGTGTAGAGCTAGTACAGAAGATATAATATTAACTCACCTGATATAGCTTGATTACCACTGCAACAGTAGAGCAGAGAATCTTTTAGTTGAAGTGCTGTGCACTGATGCTAACTGTTTTTATAAGCCATACTAGAATACAACCTAAAACAAAATTATTTTGTTTTCGTTTGTTTGGTGATCTCATTAATATTCATAAAGCAGCTTGTACTTGTGAATTTAATTTTGCGGTTGTGAATATCATTACCCTCTTTGTACAGTAGTATGCTGTACTTCTTGTATGTGCAGGGAAAGCACAAAACAGTATAAAACTCGAGCATGAAGTGTTGGCTACGCTTATGCAGTGCCAAGATCGTCAGCTACACGTGGTCAACACTGTAATGGAAATTTCGTACTCAACAGCCAAGATAAGTTACATAAGTACTGTTTGTCGCTGCTGTACAGCCAAAAGCTCTCCGTTACAAGATTCCTTGTGTCGAGATAGCCACAGAAGCATGGTTTCAGCAAACTGGCATGGTCTGCTGACAAGTTTTTCTGATTAGTAGGCGTGGTTTTTGTCACACCTCTAGTGTTCCTTCCCGGTAAGCTGTCTCGCTAAAACTTGGTATACAAGCAGTACTTCCAGTCGTGTTGTTATGCAGCTAGCGATGCGTTTGTAGCTGCTTTACATCTGGAAATCTGGCCCATAGCAACAGCGCCGCCGCCTCATGAATATTATTTAGTATCAAGCACCCTTAAGTTAACCATTTTGTAGCCATTTATATTTAGTATAAATCTAACAAAAACTATTCTGTATTTTTGTATTTTGTATCGTTAGCAAGTGTAGTTGTGCTTTATAATTGTAATGTCGTCATATCTTCTGACACGTTCCTATGATGATTCTGTTCTTATACCTTATATGGTAATAACCTAATAGTAGGAGCTACATGTTGTAGCTACCTAGAACCACCCTAGAACCTATATTTATGTTACGGACCGATTGTTTATGTGCGCGATATATGCAAGTGTGTATCTGCACGATATAGGCGTACAAACGTATGGATAAGTGTTGTCGATGAAGCTGGTGTGACTACTGTTAGATCGTTACACGTAGCTTAGAATAGTATAGAGTTCTCACTGCTAGCAACTCGTTCATCACTGCTAGTTCTCACTGCTAGCAACTCGTTCATCACTGCTAGTTCTCACTGCTAGCAACGATCATAGAAGATTCGTTCAACTCGTTCTTGACTGAACGCTTTCGGTCAAGAACGAGTTGGTGTCGTTCTTGACCGAAAGCGTTCATTCTTGACCGAATGACATCAAATTTGGTGTCATTCGGTCAAGAATGACACCAAATTTGGTGATTCAATTTCAATTTGGTGTCGTTCTTGACCGAATGACACCAAATTGATTAAAGTCACACAACACAAACTGTTTTTTATGAGTTGACATTCATTTAGAGTATGACAACAAATCTCTCTAGTCAATGATCTTCAAAATTTCGTGCTTTTTGGGCGTTGCCCAGTATAAATGTTATTCGCTAAAACGATAATCAAACAGCAATTGCGATATCCGTGAAAAGTAAGTAGAATGAAATGCCTTATGTTGACATGGGCTGTAGATGTGAGACATTTTTGTTGCTTTAAATAAAATTCTAAATTTGTTTTTGTTCTATAGCCATCCAAGAAAACCATGAACCAAAATTCAGTACCACCTCTTTATACTAGCAAATCAGTGATGACAGGCATCTTAGCATGGTAAGATAATTTGTGATGCCTATCTACATTTTGGTAACAGGTGTGGTAACGGTTGTTCTTTCTTCAGGATGCACCAATAGAATCTGCTGATTGGAAAGATTGATCAATTCTTTTGGTATAACACAGTTTGCTACCATCATTGATGTATGAAACACCTCAAGTGGATCAGATCACATAGCTAGAGGACAATAAAAACTCGAATTTTTGTTGATTGTTTTCATGAGATTTGATAATTATTTTCGTAAAGCAATGCATTGACAATTTGACATGGTTTCGTGCAGAGCAGATTTAGTTATGTTACTAATTTAGTCATTATTTTCAGATACTCTAGACCTATCACAATAGAAGGAATGCTTGAGATGGCAGTGAAAAATATTTAACTATTAAATTTTCCTATCGACATTCTGGTGATCCCAAATCAACATCTTATCTCATCCAATGCCTCTTAATTGCTATCCAAAGGGGCAATGCCATCTCCATCTGTGGCACATTTGTTTCGCCGAACTTGTCTTAACTTTTCTATTATTTTATAATTTGCATTGACATATGTAGCTATTCACATAGAAAAAGTATCTACAATAATTATTGTCTTTTGAATTTATTGTTCTTAACATTTTCTAAAATAAAAAATTTCCTATTAGAAAAAAAGAAAATAAGATAAAAGCTACTAAAGTAATAATAAACAGTGACACTAAGGTGTAGGAAAAAATACATAATGAAAAAAACAGTAACATAACTATTAATTTTTATTATTTTTCTAGTTGCTATTAATGTTTGCACACTAATACCAATTCAGTGTGCCCATGATTGTTTTTCTCTTCCATCTCTACTGATGGAAAATTTCTGTTGTACAGCGACTGATTTCAACAGGATAAAAAGTTAAATGTCATAAGAGACAGCAGTAAAAGTTACATAATAAAACAAAATGTTACCGATTATTTTCTAGCATCTACAAGTATTCGAAATTAATGACTAGAGTGGTACGTAAATGTTCTTATTACATGTCGTCATCTTCATCAGTAGCTTGTGATGAATTGTTGTCTGTGGGTTGGACATGGCTTGGACAGCTGTTTCGTTGATAACTATTTTTTGATTGATTTTGATTTAAAGTAGACAGACTTGCTGTGATCTGACTGTTGCTCTCGTTAGTCAAACTGCTATCAGCTTTGAGATGTAAATGGGGAGTGACTTGATATGCTACACATTCACTTATTTCTATTTCTTTCTCACTGTGGGACATAAATAATTTTGAATGAAATGATAAAATATTTGCATCTACAGTGTAACCTGAGCTAATGGTCACCAGTATAATACGGTCACCTCTTTAATACAGCCACATGCTTAAGTCCCAACTGATAACTTACAATGAGTTTCACTCTCTATAACACAGCGACCTTCTAATCAGGTCAAGTTTACTGACGCAAGGGTGACTGGATTAGCTAGGTCTCACTGAAATACTAAGCCTGTTGTCTTCATGAGTAGCAGCTACACATGCATTTATCTTGTCTATAATAGACTAGTTATAATTATAGAGAATGCAGTACTTACAACCTTTGTCCTGGTGTACCCTGACAGTTGATATCATCATAAACTGGTGCCGGGCTGAAGAAAAGCACAATCTTTATAACACAGAAAAATAATTATACGATAATAAAAAAATACTAATATGTTTGATGACGCAATCATTAGTACAACACATGTCACATGAAAGGATCATTGTTACCTGCTCTTAGTGCCTGATATCGATTTTTTTCTTTTAATAGTCAATGCAATGACAATGATGACAATAGTTATTACCAGAAGCAATCCTAGAACCACACAACTTATTACTCCAATCAGTAAAGGATCAACGGATGACAGACCTGCAGTGCAATTTCTTAATTATTAATAATTCTTGTGGAAACTTTTATCTCACTAGTTGATGGTGCAGTCAATGTTATTGGTGGTTCAGTGGGTCCTACTAGTTCCATATTATTCTCATTGACTACTACCACGTTGACTGTGTACTCTATACTAGAGTCCAGATGACTCACAGTGACACTAGTCTCATTACGAGATACAGTTCTTACGATTACTGACTGTCTCTTGTTATTAGTGACAACTGGTGTAATGATCACTCGATATACAAAGAACCCACGAGCTTGCTCCAGAGTCACTGTCTGCCAACTAACAATGACCACAGTACCATTAGTTGAACGATCAGCAGTGAACATCACAACAACTGCAGGTCCTGTGAAGAAACAAACTCTTATATCTAAATACAGTGACGCTTATTATCTCCTCACTGAGTTGTTTGCTAAATAACACAGTGCTTGTAGGGTCTCCAGTAGTATTGCAATCATCCAGTGGTATAACAGTAATATAGTATGGTACACCGAATACTGCAGAGAACGCAATGGTATGTATTTTTATCATAACATAGCTCACTGATATCTGGCCCAGTGATAAGATTATAAGATGATGTTGTCTTAGTGACACTGTGTTGAGCTGGTCTCACTTCAGTCTCATTGTTGACAACCATAACAATAAAGTAAAGTAAAAAAGTTTTAATAAAAAAAAACTAAAAAAGTGTAGGGATGACGCTTGCAAAAGTTAAGGAACAAGATGGGATGATACTTGCAAAAGTAAAGGAACAAGACTGGATGATGCTTGCAAAAGTAAAGGAACAAGACTGGATGATGCTTGCAAAAGTAAAGGAACAAGATGGGATGATGCTTGCAAAAGTAAAGGAACAAGATGGAATAATGCTTGCAAATGTAAAAGTCCCAAGTATCCCTACATCAGCGGCTTGCTGCGACAACATGCAACTGACATTTATGGAATCCTCTTCTTATACCTTTTACAACCGTCAATTACTTAATCGGACTGCGTCCTCCAAAACACAGATAGCTCTAGTTATTTACAACCGTTAATTACTTCATCGGACTACGTCCTCCTTCAAGCCGCTGATGTAGGGATACTTGGGACTTTTACATTTGCAAGCATTATTCCATCTTGTTCCTTTACTTTTGCAAGCATCATCCCATCTTGTTCCTTTACTTTTGCAAGCATCATCCAGTCTTGTTCCTTTACTTTTGCAAGCATCATCCAGTCTTGTTCCTTTACTTTTGCAAGTATCATCCCATCTTGTTCCTTAACTTTTGCAAGCGTCATCCCTACACTTTTTTAGTTTTTTTTTATTAAAACTTTTTTACTTTACTTGTTTCTGTTACTTTTTTGATCACTATCAGTTTGAACTTATTAGCTGTATTCTACGCTAGCTTTTGTTTCATTTTTACAACTCTGTGAGCAGCAGTTACTATAGTCTAGTAGATAAGAAGGTGAATAGCCTCTAGACAGAGAGTCTGGCAAGGAACATATAATGTTATTATCGGCAATCACAAGAATAATGAAAAGGTTTAAATTAGTTAGAGAGGTTGAGGGTATGAGTTGACAACATGATATTTCTTAGCACTGTAATGGATGAAGAAGAGACTAACACTAACAACTCAGTGGAACACTATGATGATCATGGCTGGAAGCCTAGTCCGTAGACTACTGAGTCCCAGGCTTGCATGTTGACGGTCGATCATCACGATCACAGAGGCTTCTAGCCTTTTACAATGATCAATGTCCAGTTGTCAACAGCAGGGGGCCTAGGCTAAAGGTACAGCTTACCGTGGCGCCGCTGCCGTAGTGCGGCAAGCAACATTATAGCCTAGATCGGGTAGCATCACCGTTATCCGGTTCGCCAGCGCCTGCCGTGGGTCATGATGTCATCATAGACGGATCAGTGTTACCCAGGGTATAGTATCAGGCACGCAGAGCAGAGACAAAGCGAAGCTGTTGGAGAACCCGGAGCTCAGTTTCAAAACTGATGTGGGCGGAGTCAATGATCAGCGGTGACTAGAGGGTTAATTAATGGAGTCGCTCTAACTGTCCAAAACGGTCCAAAAACCATGTGTTTCAAGGATTACTCGCTTCTGGTAGTGTTTGATGCCTATCTAAGAAGTAAGTGCACTACCCCAGATATATACACATGCGCTGGTGCAGGTTTGGTAGCGATTCGTTCACTCAGGACAGCGCTAGGCTTACTGAAAGAAGAAGAAAGAAGAAAGAAGAAAGAAGAAGAAGATGAACAATTCGTGTGGGCGGCGATTTTAGTTTACCACTCTAGAAACGTCTGGAAGCTTCGCCAAATGTATTTTCATGCTCAGAACAATCGTCTGATCATTCCTAGATGTCTGGAATCTCAAGAAACGCTAAAACAGCGAAGATCTGCAACTGCTCTCTGAGAGTCGCCATCTTGATTTTCGTCGTCAAGCAAGCAGTCCCGGCGACTTTCATAGTCTTCCTACAAGCGCTAGCACTTCAGATCCCCCCCAAGATAGTTAAAATGCAGTAGAAATGTATAACAGTAGAGATATGTGCGAAAACTAATTTTCACACATGAGTAGGCGCCATCTTAATTCGAGGTCATCCCTACATATCATTGCCGATCGGCAATGATAATACTGATTAACGAACCCATGAGGTGTGGCTGGTGGACTCCATGTGATGTTAAGACTGTTTTCTCCACTGCCTACTTTTCTTAGTCGGTCAACACCAGAAAACACTGTAAATAAAAAATAAAGCTTCGAGCAAGTCTTGCAGAAACTCACTTTTTTCTTTTGTTGTAATTGATACACTTGCAGTAGGTCCCACACCAGCCACAGTGATGGCACTGATGGTATAGCTCACTATCTGACCAGGTTGAAGACCACAAAATGTGTAGCTGATGATTGAGCTGTTAACAATCACTGTTTGTTGTGTGTTCATTGCTGTGATCTTGTATGCAGTGATGATACCATTGGGTTGTGCTGGTGGCTGCCATTGCAGTATAACAGATGTCATACCGGTCATGATTTGCACTTCCTGAGGAGGACCACCTGGGACTGCAAGATAAACAACAATAGAGCTATAATGACCATTATGACCATAGATGGCACCAGAGATAAGATATACATTAACTACTTAGTATTATAGTACGTATAATAATTATCTCTGATGGCACTATTATCCTTTACTATACTATCATGCATTTACTCACTGTCTTGTGGGGTTTCAAATGTGCAGTTTGTGAGAGGTATCAATCTTGAAGTGGTTTGTGCAGTCAAGGTGCAGGTGTAGTTAGTGAAGGGAACAATACCAGCAGTGATGTTGACAGTAGTGGCTGTGGTATTGATGATGCTACTAATACTTGAACAGTTTAAATTGTATCCTGTAATGGCTGCATTCTGCAACAAAGACTGATCTAGTGTCCATACCAGTGTAACTTGACGTGGCATAACATTAGCACTTGAACAGTTGGCATCAGGTGCTTTATGAAAACAATAATAATATGCATACACACATGGATATGCACAAGCATGTTATGTAATAGCGATAATGGAATAAAGTATGGATCAATAACAGCACTCACTATAGACATGAACTGTATATCTGAGGACACTGCTGCCAATTTGATTGGTCACATTCAGTTCATACATTCCCTTGTCATCAAGAACCAGGTTGGTAATGGTGAGATTAACATAGTACTGACCATCTAGAATCACTCTCCCTCCTATAATTACATTCTCAGTTGATCCATTGGCAGTGATTCTTCTCCATTGAGCAGTCAGCTGTGGAGTGTGTCCACCATTGAAGACCAATAGCAGAGTGAGGTTGTGCCCCACCAGACCACTAGTTACTTGTGGAGTGATGCTTGTGAGAGATGGTGGAGCTGTGGATGAAAAGAAAGCAAATTCACACACTGCAATTATCAAGCTATAACAGGAAATTGGTGTCAAGGTGCATATTAATGCAATGCACTTACTCAGCACTGATACAGTGATCGTTCTGGACCTAGTGCCCACACTATTGGTTGCTGTGCACTTGAGTGTGAAGCTGCCTCCTTGCACATTGTACAGAGCTAGTTGAGATTGGTTGTTACCAATGGTCTCGACAGATGTTGATAGATCAGTGTTGCTTATCTCAGCTCCATTACTGAACCACTGAAAGGAGGGAGGAGGGAAGGCATGGCGGTCAATACAGGACAGAGTCAGGTTAGCGCCATGGAGCACTTCTATCGGTCCACTAGTTATGAGATTTGAGTTATACTCCACACTCAATGATAGATCTGGTTTTGCTACATTAGGAATCACAAAGACATCAGTTAGACTAGTGTGTTAAAATACTTTCATACCTCTTATCTGGACTCTCAAGCTGTCCATACCTACACCAGCTGAAGTGTTCACTATGCAAGTGTACTCACCAGCTTGGTCGAGAACAAACGCATTGAAGCGAAGAGCTCTATCATCTTGTTCTACTCCAGGAGGGCCCAACATTGCACCATTAAATAACCAAGTCACGTTAACAGGTGCAGGAGTAGGCATGCCGGACAAGAAGATACTCACTATGGTGCCAGTTGCGAAATTGCCAGATGAAATAATGACGTCTTTCTCAACAATAACGCTTGGATTACCTGCAACAGGAGAATGTCCACACGTGCTATACAGCAGCAGTGTGTGCCATACCTTCACTGATGATCAGAGATTTGTTGTAGTCTGAAGATGGTCGGCAAGTGTACGATCCCGCTAGAGTGGTGTCGTAATTACAAAACCTCAAAACCCATTGATTGCTGTTGTCGACATCATCATTGTAGAACACCTCAGTTAGCGAGCTACTGCAAACAGCGCTTTCTCCTCTCTTCTCAACTGCAACGCCGTCTCTGTGCCAGCGCTGATCAACAAGCCCAGGAACGTCGCCTGCTTTGCAGGTGATCTCGTAGGTCAGTCCAGTAGTGAGGTGAATGTCGCGCTGAGCTCCTGTCACATCAAAGCTACCCAACACTGCTCCCTCCTTGATGGTAAAGGAGCCACTTGGCACAGTGGACGCAGATGTATCGAAAAGGGCACTCAAAATAGTAATGGCGACTGCAGCAATCATCCTCATTGTACACACTGCAGTAGATTCGCACGAAGCCTTGCATATGCAGAAGACCACGTGGACGTGGGTGCATTAAAGAAGGCGTGGTTTGGGTCACATTTATTTTCTTGGCTACTTTCAGCTTCTCTGAATGGACAAGTCCGGAAGACAAACTCAGTGCTCTCGGGAGCAAGCTGCTTATAGCCGGAACAAGATTCTGCTGCTAGTAAGACGCAAGAGACGCCGAGTGAAAGCGACAAAATCTAAAGAAAAGGCACGCGAGCTCATCAGTGTACTTGAATTCATTTGTACACTCTGCCCTTTCCCTTTGCTGTAGACCGCTTTCTAATTATACTTGGGTGATCAATCATATTCTGACAATGGCTCCTGTTCTGTCTAAACTAGCAGAGCATCGTAAGCTGTTGATCTCAGCCGTCACTGGAGTGGGCGGGGTCTGCCTGTATCTACTGGCTCGTGGCAGCTATGCTTACAGGTAGAAAACATGAATACAACTCACATTGTGCTCACTCACTCCATTCCCACAGAAGTGATCAAGATGTGGTATTATCATCAAAGGTATCATACTAGCTAGTACTGTAGGTATGAACCAGTGTATGGAGGTGTGTTCCATGATGTATAGGACCACAAAGGGAAGAAATCCAAGGCTGCTGTAGACTTGACTTTCTTCAGGTGAGCAAAAACTGATGATTTTGGAGAGTTAAAATGTAGCGAATTTGTGTCTTGGCGAACATGCACAGTACGCTCGGTGTATCTCATCACTGCAGTAACTGATTTGGGGAAATTATTTTTGATGAAAGCTGCTGAATTACCTACTATAGCTGTATAGTGATACATGTTCTATACATGGGTGGTACATGTAGATTTGCTGTATAAACCTACAAAAACCATGGATTACCTACCGTATAGCCGTTTTTTTCGTTGGTCAAATATAATTTTCGTTAGCAAAAATTAATTTTGGCTGGATCTAATTTTCGTCACTGAGCCACGTCACAGAACTTTTTAAATAGGCAAAAAGAATTCTTCGAAATCTAATTTTCGACCCGCACCAGCTGTTCAAAATTAAATCCACATGAAAATAACCGGCTATACAGTATACATGTATTGGAAAAGTTCACTGATTGTGTTGGTTGCTCTGACTAGCTTTAGTTTGATAGTTGTGTTCCTGATGATAGTTGCGGTGATCTCTCTTCAGACGATTAGGTACATTGTTGAAGATAGTGATACCTGGACCATTCTCAATGGAGGTCGTCTACATCATGTTAGTGGCTGTTCTACTGCTGCTACGAACCTACTATGATATTTGGGTCATCAAGAACACAACGTCCATTGAAAGGTAACAAGAGAACAAGATGGCATGGAATATACTGTTTAGTAGACGATACTGTTAGCTAGCATTTAAGTGTTGCTGAAATCTATGTGTAGCCCTATTTTAATCACAATTTATGCATAACAGACAATAAGCTTTAAAATTATGCCTGTATGTGTTCAACTGTGACTGCTCTTTTTTCTAACTTGGATTTTTTTGTTTTCATAGTTCAATCATTGGACGTGACATGAGTCTCTTCAAGAAGCACTTGTTGGACTACATTATCACAATACCTCTTCTATCAACCATCAATAATCTACTCAAGGTGTGTGTGTGTGTTTGTGTGTGTGTGTGTGTGTGTGTGGGTGTGTGCATGTGTGTGGGTGTGGGTGTGTGTGTGTGTGTGTGTGTGTGTGTAACACTGCTGCTGCTTACTACAGTGTTCTTCTCTTGTCCTCCATTTTGTTCTCTAGTATGGTCTTCATGAGTTGAGTCTAAGATTCCGTACTCGTCTATCTACCCATCTCTATCACCAGTACATGCAGTAAGTAGTTATTCATTATGATAACTTACATTCTGTTGACTAATGAAGCACCAAAGGTGCAGATGCCTCGGTGGAATGCCACCATTTCACATACAAGCTTGCCGCATATCCTGGCACACACAACAGAGTTGTAGCATAGATAATATCACCCCATGTACGATTGTAGTGATCCTGCTACTTATGCAGCGTTCACTGCACTAATAAATAATTCTACGTGTGCATCACGTGCACGTTACCAGTGACCATGCATGCAGCCTTGTCATTGCACTGCGAGATGAAGGGCGTGCTCGCTCAGGCTCACAAAACACATCCTCATCGCGCTGGAAGCCAGGAATGAGCTACAAGTCTACAACCGCTCTCTGGTTACTGGTTCAAGCTAAATATGCATCTTTCTCTACAGTATGGTTTTACCTTGCTTTTTACAAAATGGAAAGTGAAAGTGGAATGTCCGCTCTGGACATTCCAGCCCGTACAGTAAGCTAAAAAATTCTTGGCATATTATGTGCTGGCATGCTTCTATCGTTGATTGCCTAGCTGTTCAAAACAAATTTTATTAATAAAAAAGCACTAACAGATCGATGGACAGCAGCACCCACCACCTCACTGAAGATAATCTCACTGAGAGCATCTCCTGCTATAGAGTGCTCCAGAGCCAACAACTCCAGCAGCATGTGCTGACAGTCGCTTTCACAGTCATTATTGGGGAGGAATTCACACTGATCCCAGTCGCTCCTTCTTGCGAAGGGTGTGAACCCACGACTCTGGTAGCACTCTCAATTAAAAAAGGTTTTTTGAATTTTTTTAACATAGTCTGCCCTGGGTTCGAACTTGGGTATCCCACGTTACAGTTGTTTGCGAAGATCTTGCATAACGGAAGCGAAAGCGGAAGTATGACGTTGGCCAATCAAACGCACGTAGGCGTGACTAACTGAAACTGTGCTCGTGACGAAAAGTGAATTTGATTGGCCAATGTCACACTTCCGCTCTCGCTTCCGTTATGCAAGATCTTCGCAAACAACTGTGTAAGGCTAACGCACTAGCCACTGAACTAACCGATCATTTACTCATGTTGGCGTTTATCAGTTATTATAATGCTAGGGTCAAATTTTTGGCTGAATAAGAATATGATAAACATTTGCCTACAAGTGAAGAGAGAGTATCTATACCCGTCAGGCAGGAAGGATTAATATTTAGTCATGTGACTTGCGGTTCACTCCAATACAAAGTGTATGGGAAATCCTAGTAGCTACGTTTTGCACTCTTCTCTGGACTAAATTTAACGAATTTAGTATCAATCGATAGTTCTTGCAAAGAAGATTACGAATATGCGATCTGCCCGATCCAACCCAACGTAAAATCTGGGTCATTCACCAATTTTGACCCTCCAAAATTACCCGCTTTAATAAAAAAAATTGAAACTAGACACATTTAAGTCATTATTGTGTTATTTTTGCTGTTTATAATGAATGATATTCTTTTTTTGTAGTGGATTCACTTTCTATAAGATGTCTAATCTTGACAATAGGATAGCCAATGCTGACCAGCTGCTTACACAGGTACATCATACATACACACACACACACACGCACACACACTCACACGCATGCACGCACACACACTCACACACTCACACACTCACACACACACACACACTCACACGCACGCACGCACTCACACACACACACACTCACACGCACACACACATACACACACACACACACACACACACATACTTTTACCTTTCCTTCTGTCCTCAGGATATTGACAGGTTCTCTGAGACACTAACTGACTTGTATTCTAATATAGCTAAGGTCAGTATCCACTCTGTGATTTATACACAAGATTGACATTTCTCTTTCTTAGCCAATTCTGGACATTGTCTTGTATATCAGGACTCTAGCTGGTAATATTGGACCACAGGTATTATCACAAATTTTAGGTTGTATATCAAAATTGATAACTGACTTATAAAATTTTACCCCAGGGCCCTCTCTCAATGCTGGGATACCTAGCAGTGTCTGGCTTTGTTCTCACTAAGTGTGTGAAATATTTTTGAAAGGGTGGGATCTTTATTTTGTTTTTCTCTCTCTAAGGTTGCGTTCTCCAGTTGGAGGTATGACAATGCGTGAGCAACAGCTGGAGGGTACTCTACGCTTTGTCAACTCACGAGTGATCACTAGCAGGTGAGTTATACCATATCGACTGATGAAATGATGGAAATTATACAGAAGTTTGAGATAAATGGGACTGAAATGCACTTTTATTTTTAACTTGTATGAAATGAATGCTTTACCAGTAATAACTGGATTAGCTAATACAGTATTTTTACATGTATTTCAGTGAGGAGATATCGTTCTATCAAGGCAGTGTTCGAGAGGAGCAGAACATCAGGAAGATGTTTGGTCGTCTGGTGAGCTAGCTAGACTGGTAGTGATCATGTGACAGATCATGTGACTTGTGTACAGGTGGATCACTTGAGGAGTATCATTCACTTTCGGTTTGGTATGGGATTCATTGATTCAATGGTGGCTAACTGTAAGGACATACACAAATTCATTCTCGATCAGAATTGTTCATTGTATCAGCATGTTTGAATTCTGAAACCAAGATATTGAAGTGTACATGTATTATCTCTCTAGATATGGCGGCAGTGGTTGGCTACCTGGCTATCAGTCGTCCATTCCTTGATCTCTCTCACCCACGCCATCGTAACAGCACTCACAAAGAACTGCTCACGGTAATTTTTACTGTAAAATTGAAATTAAAATAATTTTGTTATAAAAAATATGAAAATCAATTTTTTTATTGTTCCAGTCAAATTTTTGCTCTTTCACATACATTTTTGTTACTATAGGACTATTATCAGAATGGTTGGATGTTGGTTCAGATGGCTGATGCTATTGGTCGTCTTGTGCTAGCAGGGAGAGACTTTGCTCGTCTGTCAGGATTCACTGCTCGTGTGTTTGAGCTGATTGAAGTGCTGCGTGACCTCCACAATGGAGTCTATGAGAGGACTATGGTAGCTACTGAGGCTACTGAAGATGGTGAGTGAGAGAGTGAGTGAGTGAGTGAGTGAGTGAGTGAGTGAGTGAGTGGTGTGTAACTATGAGAGAGTTTGTTTCACAATCTCTGTGCCTTTATTACAACTGACATTGTCACATAGTTTGTGTTCTTGTTATCCAGACCGCACCCCTCTGTTACCATTGATACCAGGCAGTGGAGAGCTAGTGGAGGCTAACTATGTCATCAGGTAACATAGATTAATCCTTTCTCTCATTCTCTGTTCAATTGTTGGTAATTTATTAAAACTCACATAAACCATTATGCACATGATCAACATACAAATTCAAATGCACAATGCTCATAGTCCATTTTCATTGTTTGTTAGTATCAGTGAGTGTGATCTTCTTTTCTCCATGAGCCCAGACCAGTATACAGTAGTTGTCAGCTCTGGTGGTACAGGGCTGTGTGTGATGGTATAATAATGATGAAGCTACACATGTAGTGAGGCTTACTAGTGCAGTGGAGTAGCTTTCAGTTGAGAGAGTGTGTCCAGTGACTAGCTGACTGGTCTCTACACTATACTGCTCAGCTTGTACTGGTTTATTGTCAGCTCTGGTGGTACAGGGCTGTGTGTGATGGTATAATAATGGTGAAGCTACACATGTAGTGAGGCTTACTAGTGCAGTGGAGTAGCTTTCAGTTGAGAGAGTGTGTCCAGTGACTAGCTGACTGGTCTCTACACTATACTGCTCAGCTTGTACTGGTTTACTGTACTCCATTAGTGACTTAATGTACTAATTTGAAGTAGAGAGCTAGTATAGAGAAGGTTTATTAACTCACCTGATATAGCTTGATTATCACTGCAATAGTAGAGTAAAGAGTACAGTTATAAGCAGACAGTGATCTCTATAGACAGGTTCTACTGTAGGCAATGACCAAAAATAGTCAGTAGTTTTTGATCAACTGCTTATAATATGTGGAAATCCAGCAATGAATATCATTTACTTCATCATGAATATAGTTATGTCAATGAGCATAGTGTGCCAACTACCAATGACTGTATGTTGTTGTGACTGTTTAGATGCAGTGTTTTTACCCTATGGGAATCAAACAGTGCAGCTAACACTATTTGTGTCCAATATTATAATTATTATAGGAGAACAAACAGTGTGGGACATTCATAGGCTCATCATAGCATTATGACGTAATCCTCTAACAAAATCACGACCCACTGACAAAATAGTTCTATTTGCTTGAGTGACTGAGAAGGTGAAGGGTGTGGTCTGGTCACATGACCAGACTGTACCCACTCTGACACCTGTTCTAATAATAAGTGAATAATCAAATCAATACAACTTGGAGAGATTATAGGACGTCGTAACATTGTCTATCAAAACATTTCTTGTAGCAGTGTCTGTATCATGGATATATTTTAGTTTACCTTGTAAGAACGATTAGGTTAATACGTTTGTAGTCAACGTAGCTAGCACGACACTGGAAGTTATTAAGGGTAGTCTTATGGTTGACAGAGGTGTAATAGCTGTATGGCGACAGTATTTTTGTTAAAATTTTCGAAACTAGCAATTTTTTTCAAAACTGTCATGCGTCATTTAGCCAACTGTTTGAAGACACAACTCACCATCCTTTAGCTGGATTATAGCATAGTGTCACTGGCTAACTGATGCAATAGCACTCATGCTGAATTCAAGCAGGTATCAACATGAGCTGAATTCAAGCAGGTATCAACATGAATAGCCCCACCTGCTCGACCAGATAGATTTTTTTGGCAACATTTTCGATCGGGATCGGCCGGATATCCGTTATTTATTGTGGACAGCTGACTGAAAGCCCACAAGTGCACGTTACAGACCATGAGTTTGGGATATAAGCAGAGATTTATCCGCTATTGGGCACACTGAACATTCTACAAATTATGGGTATTGAAATGGAGTACTCAAACTCCAGTAGCGTGTTGGAACCTTAATACCATTGATCATTTGTTGTGCAGTCGTTGTTTCTATAGCTCCTAATGTGATGAATCCCTGACCTGATGTGATGCATTTGGTCGACTAGCTGGTTACTATGATACTGCGTGATACACAGTCAGCTATTGTCAGCTATCACTGTAATTTGGTATACATTAATGCCCTCAAATAGAGTAATCTGATTGGTTGATGTGACGTACTAAACGTACGTACCGTATAGCCGGTTATTTTCAACTGGATTTAATTTTCGATCACTGACTGCAGATCGAAAATTAAATCCACGAAAATTTGAACCATACCAAAAATTTTGAACACCCAAAATTTTCTTCGATCTCAGAGCCCACTTCCAACGCTTCTTACCAGAATCTGACGGTAGCAGCGAGCAGCGATAGCAGTAAAACTGAACGCCAAGCGCCTCTGTTAGACAAATGTCTGCCATGCGCACTGCTGCACTCGAGGGACTACTCGCACGATAAGCGAAAAGGCGGACACCGCGGTACAGCAACTTATCTTCGACTCTGTGGTTCCATTTAACAATCATGAAATGTGGCTGGACGGTGGTTTAACGACTATACAGTTCTCCAACAATTCGACGCCCAACTCGTCAACGCCATTGAGTTTGAGTTGAAGCGAAGGGTAAATAAATTTTAGCCTGGATTTTATTTTCGAACGGCGAGTGAGTATCGAAAATTAGATCCAATCTAAAATTTTACTAACGAAATATTTGACCATCGAAAATAACCGGCTATACGGTATTAGTTAAAATTAAAAAAATCTTACATTCATGTTTAAATTTTTTTAAATCTGTATTAATTTTACAACTGACAGAGTGTCTCATCACTTGTCACTGTTTGGTAGTAACAGTCTTTCTCTGTGAGCCCAGACCAGCATGTTCACACTCCCTGGTGGGTCATCAGTAGCTTGATATGCAGTTGAAAGGATTTCTTGACTTTTTCTGTGCCATGTGATGAGTCCAGTGACTAGCTCACTAGTCGCCCCACTATGTTCCACTGCTTGTACTGGTTGACTGTTCTCCATTAGTTACTTAATGTACTAATTTGAAGTAGAGAACTAGTATAGAGAAGATTTTTCAACTCACTTGATATAGCTTGATTGTTATTACCACTGCAATAGTAGAATAGAGAATGATTTATATGACAGTTATAAGCAGGCAGTGATCGTTATAGACAGGTTCCACTGTACTGTTTGGTCCTAGCTAGCTGGCTGTTAGAAGCAGGCAGTGATCACAAAATTTAATAGTCATTAGTTTTTGATCAACTGCTTTTATAATATGTGTGAAATCCAGCAATGAATATCATTTATTTCATCATGAATAATATTATAGTTAAGTTAAGGACATAGTGTGTACATGTTGCAATGTTGTTGTATCAGTGGTACACGTACTACCCTTTCCTTTGTCTGTAGCTACAGACAAAGGAAAGGGTAGTATGTGATGAATTCCTGAACTAGCTGGTTACTATGATACTGCGTGATACACAGTCAGCTATTGTCAGCTATCACTGTAATTTGGTATACATTAATGCCCTCAATAGAGTAATCTGATTGGTTGATGTGACGTACATTGCAGTACACACTTTAGAGCAAAATGTTACGTTCACGTTTAATTTTTTTACACAGCGAAAATTATCTGTATTATTTATTTTTCAACTGATAGTGTTACAGAGTGTCATCACTTTTCAGTGTTTGGTAGTAGCAGTCTTTCTCTGTGACCCCATACCAGTATGTCCACACTCCCTGGCGGGTCATCAGTAGCCTGATATGCAGTAGTAAAGATTTCTTGACTTTTTCTGTGCCTTGTGATGAGTCCAGTGACTAGCTCGCTAGTCTCTCCGCTGTGTTCCACTGCTTGTCTACTGGTGTCCATGACAATCTATAATAAAATATGATGTTTTTCTTTCATGAAAGTAGCATACAGCGGTTTTATTACTCCTTGCAACAGCGTAAAGCGTGATCCATGCCTTATTTGGAAGGTTTGTTACATTGCGTGATTCAGATTGAACACGGTTTACACTCTATGGTTGGCGCTTATAGATTGCAAGAAGATAGATTGCAAACTAAACAAAATTATAGCTAGTTTGAAAGCAGCTATAAATTCATTGTTAAAACCAACAATGAATGTCGGTAGTTGAGTAAAATATATTTATTGGTTATGTGCAATCAGTGGTAGGCGCGATCTTGTGGTCTGTGAATAACACGAGTTTAAAACCAAAAACAGCTCAGCGATCTTTGTAACAGAAATGGCAAAGCTTCAAATATTCTCTGACAAAAATGATACGTGAAAAATAAAGTTGTAATTAACCATTAATAACTAGATCAATAATCATTATGATGTACAAATGTAACCTGCAAGTAGTACAGGATTTATCTTATAAATTCTGAAACTGTATAGTTTAAAGATTTTGAAGAGATCATTAAAAATTAGTTTACCGGCTCAATGAAATAATTTATTATGCTGCACGTAATAATTATGCACTGGTAGTATGTATCATTCACTCACCTTTATCTTGGTCCCTGGTCTGGTCTTTGTAGTGTCAAGGTACTGCCCAAAATAATTATGGCAGTGCGTAGCATACCCGTACTTTATAGTAGTTACATGATAAGTATATTCAAATCTTACAGCACGATGGCAAGAGCAATTCTCTTGACGATGGATGATATAATGGAATTCATGCTGTTAATAATAGTTTAGCTGAAATTTGATATTAGACCAAGACTATGTGGTCTCATGCTGGTTGACAGTGGTCATGCTGACGAGATTTCAATCATCACACTCGACTAGCAGAGTCTCTCTCTTCCACAGGTTTGAACAGGTTCCACTGGTTACTCCAAATGGTGATGTGCTGATCAGAGACCTGTCCTTTGAGGTGATCGTATAGACGTTGTGTTGCTGATTGTGTTACCGATGTTGATCACAGGTTAAATCAGGAATGAATGTGCTGGTTTGTGGTCCCAATGGGTGTGGCAAGAGCTCTCTATTTAGAATCTTAGGAGAAGTGAGTTACGTAGCATTAATTTTAATTTCATCTACATACGAGGCTAGCAACACTACCTCAGAAATTACTAAAATTAATTTGACTGCAATAACGATGTGACTGATTGTTTTTGTACAGTAACATATTATGATTTGTTTGATTTGAAGTGGTTAAATAGCATTTACACACTCACACACACACTCACACACACAACACTCTCTCTCTCTCACACACACACACACACACACACACAACACTCACATACACACACACACACACACTCATACACACACATTAACAACTTTTAGTGCAATTTGTCTGGTATAGTGAAGCATTAATAATATTATTCATGATTATTACAGGGGGTGTTGCTCTATCCAAACTCAAATATCCCAAAATAGGCCAGTTGCGTGTAAGAGCCAAGGAATTTAATTATTGATAATTGAACGTAAAGTCACTTCCGGACTGCTCGTAGCCGCCTACTTGTACCTACTTTGTATGGAGTTCATTGAGAAAATATGAGTTTTTAAAACTTCGCGGGCAGCCAAAACTTGGCGCATGTGCAGGATCTAAGAATGCGATGCGCAACTACTACCATTGGCACATGCAACGCAGTAAAAACAGAGACGATCGGTGGAGGCGCGGTCGAGAACGAGCCATCACTGTACAGCTGGGTATGCTCTTTTTGTCAGAGGCAAAATGCGTGCCTAGATTGTCATCTCTCGCAATGTAAGTATCAAATCTGTCACCTTTCACTGTCTCTTGAGCAATCTAGTGAGCATCTTGCTTTACCATTAGTTAAGCTGTGTTAGTATTAGCGTTTTCATCGCTCGTCATATTGGCTTACCTAGCTGTACAGTGATGGCTCGTTCTCGACCGCGCCTTCACCGATCGTCTCTGTTTTTACTGCGTTACATGTGCCAATGGTAGTAGTTGCGCATCGCATTCTTAGATCCTGCACATGCGCCAAGTTTTGGCTGCCCGCGAAGTTTTAAAAACTCATATTTTCTCAATGAACTCCATACAAAGTAGGTACAAGTAGGCGGCTACGAGCAGTCCGGAAGTGACGTTATGTCAATTTGCATATCATTAAAATAGTTTGCCTTACACGCAACTGGCCCATTGAACTTGTTAACTTTATTGTGTGTTCATGTAAAAACTGTGCTGGAGCCTTGTAGACTGAGTGCCCTACACACCTACATTGGAATTGTGTCCTCCATTGGTTATTGGAGCCATTATTTACCATAATCAGATCTGCTGTTGTAACTAGTTGTTGGGTACAAAATTAAAACAAGCCAAAATTTCAACTCTCCACTGTAATGGTAACACTTGACTACCCTGGTCGAATCCAGATTGAAATCAAACCAGACTTACCCTGGTTGAACTCGGTTAGTGAGCGTCTACGCTCGACCTGAGTCAGGTCCATGCAGCAGTCCAAGGTAGCGTTTATAGCACTAGTACGAGAGCTTCTTGACAAAGTACATCTTTCTTTAGCGCTTGATCACTCAGGGAGCATCTCCAGTGCGCGTACACGTGGCGGTGCCAAAACGAACCCATTTTCAACCCAGTTCAACCCACATACGTTTGACTGAACCCAGGTCTAACCCGAATTCACTAAAACCAGATCCCCGCAGATCGAGTGCGGACACGATCTATCCGAGTTCAACCCTAGTTCATGCTCCAGTACAGACACGCCTTAAATGGAGTCAGAATCTAACGAGCGACATTGTAATAGTTAAGAATGCACGTTTGAAAGCCACTGACAATATTAGAGAATGCTTGTTATGTGTTTGTGACTATGTTAATCCCAAGAGAAGTGAAGTGTTGAATCAATGTATTGAGTAATGCTACATGTGACCAGTCGTATAGCTACTGTTATCCATGGTCACTCACTCACTCACCCACTCACCCTCTCACTCACTCACTCACTCACTCACTCACTCACTCACTCACTCACTCACCCACTCACTCACTCACTCTCTCACTCACTCACTCACCCACTCACTCACTCACTCACCCACTCACTCACCCACTCACCCACTCACTCACTCACTCACTCACTCACTCACTCACTAGCTGGTTTTAGACATCATTGTGTGCTTGACCACACCACTGAATGACCGATATAGTGTAGTGTAGTTACACTTGCCTTTGATGCTCTGGTCAAAGACCACTATCTACACCAGTTTGATGCTTTATCAACTTGCTGTGTAGTATAGTAATAGCAAATCCCATCTTTGAACAGTTGCTGAGAATGATTATAGACTGGACAGATGCTCTGTTGGTTCACTAGCTAGGTGCAGATGTGTATTACATTTTCATCAAAAGTTTCGCAATAATAATTATTTATACGTACATTGAAAAGTGTTCACTATTAAGACATGTATATTAAGCCGCAAATATTGTTACTATGGTGACTGTCTCTTTAATGTGACAGTCAACTAAAGGAGATTTGAATGTTGATTGTAGATTTGTGGTAGTAGATTATGATAATCACATGTAATCTTGTTGTGATTAAGGGATTATTCTCTTTCTACAGCTCTGGCCGCTGTTTGGCGGTAGGCTGGTCAAGCCTCATAGGAGCAAGCTGTTCTACATTCCACAGGTAAGGAAGGGCTGAGCAACAGAGCAACATGGGGTGTGTGTTACATGCAAATACTCCACATATTGTGGTTGGTCTCCCTAATAGTTGGTCTAATTACCAACATGTGGTCTCTAATCAGTACATGTGGTCATATTGGTGTGTACTCTGATGGAGCCAGTTGTGTATAGGCGGAGCATGTGGTGCTGTAGCTAGACTGACTCCAAAACACAACTTACCAACTCATGCTATAAACTGTATGGACCAGTTTTATTACTTCTTGCAAGTAGCAACTGAATGCTAAATGCTTGTTTGGATTACATGCTCCATTGTAACTCTCTTCCCTCCGCTCTGCTGTTGTCGCTTTTCATGTGCAAGAAGTAATGAAGCTCCTGTATGAATCAAAGAGATATTTAAACTGCAGTACAAATACGTTGTAACACCATCATTTTATAGTTTTTCTCCTTTGTATTGTACGTCATACTATAGCATTGCTTTCTAGTCAGTGTGTCATGACACTATACTTACTAGGTTTTCTGCCTACTCTTGAGCTAGTTGTCACTATTATGTCTGTATTGTGTTCTGTGTGTGTGTGATAAGATATGAACAGGAGTGTCTTGTACTGGTACAAGAATCAATTCACTCTACACACACATCGAGCACATGTACAAACATTGCTTGAAATGCGTGTTCAGACATAGCGTACATGTGCCGGAAAAATCCAGCAACATCGCTTCAATTCAAGAGGTATCTGACGCATATTGCTGTGACCTTGCTGGAACAAACTGTTAGTATTCTAGGCACAAGTTGACGTGTCACAGTGACAAAAAGGACTAAGATCATATACCCTTAATTCTAGGCAACCCAGTTTGTCAGATCTCCTCTTGTCTATTGTAAAGTAGCTTTTCCACCGCACAATGTGCTAGGCGGTTCTCCTTCTAATCTCTCTCTCTCTCTTCTCTCTTACAGCGACCCTATATGACCCTGGGCACCCTCAGGGACCAGGTCATATACCCTGATACTGAAGATGATCAATACAGTAAAGGAATCACAGATGAGCAACTAGAGGAATATCTCAAACAGGTAATCACTGAGTCCTTATTGAGAGTCCTTACATAGCAAACCACTGAGTTATTTCCTGATCGAATAATAAACTTTACATACCAACAAATTATTGAGTTATGGGTGTAGCAGGCAGTGAGCTTTATGCTGTGCACAACAAACCACTGAGTTACTGCTCTATAGCAGACACTAGTCCTGATTGAGTGAATCTTGCTTTATACTGTACACAACAAACCACTGAGTTACTGCCCTATAGCAGACACTAGTCCTGATTGAGTGAATCTTGCTTTATACTGTACACAACAAACCACTGAGTTACTGCTCTATAGCAGACACTAGTCCTGATTGAGTGAATCTTGCTTTATACTGTACACAACAAACCACTGAGTTACTGCTCTATAGCAGACACTAGTCCTGATTGAGTGAATCTTGCTTTATACTGTACACAACAAACCACTGCGTTACTGCTCTATAGCAGACACTAGTCCTGATTGAGTGAATCTTGCTTTATACTGTACACAACAAACCACTGAGTTACTGCCCTATAGCAGACACTAGTCCTGATTGAGTGAATCTTGCTTTATACTGTACACAACAAACCACTGAGTTACTGCTCTATAGCAGACACTAGTCCTGATTGAGTGAATCTTGCTTTATACTGTACACAACAAACCACTGAGTTACTGCTCTATAGCAGACACTAGTCCTGATTGAATGAATCTTGCTTTATACTGTACACAACAAACCACTGAGTTACTGCTCTATAGCAGACACTAGTCCTGATTGAGTGAATCTTGCTTTATACTGTACACAACAAACCACTGAGTTACTGCCCTATAGCAGACACTAGTCCTGATTGAGTGAATCTTGCTTTATACTGTACACAACAAACCACTGAGTTACTGCTCTATAGCAGACACTAGTCCTGATTGAGTGAATCTTGCTTTATACTGTACACAACAAACCACTGAGTTACTGCTCTATAGCAGACACTAGTCCTGATTGAATGAATCTTGCTTTATACTGTACACAACAAACCACTGAGTTACTGCTCTATAGCAGACACTAGTCCTGATTGAGTGAATCTTGCTTTATACTGTATACAACAAACCACTGAGTTACTGCTCTATAGCAGACACTCGCAAGAACATTTGTGTATGAAACAACCAAGGGGTTGAAGTCCATTCTCCTAAGTAGTGTCATAAAGATCATGAGTTGCATGACAATATGGTTTTTACTTTGTTTACTACCAGAGACTGTTTTGGTTAAGTGCATAATTATATGGATGCGTAATGCATGTTTGGTGCTGCACAAAGTACCCTACATGTAACCCTAACTTAATTTTCGTGTACAATTTCATTATGCATGGATAGGTTTCTGTTGAAACCTGACTCTCCATGAATCTTGTTTGAACTGCTCTGTACGTGTAAGACCAGTATGGAGTACCAGTTGAAATGAGTGGGCGTGTTTACATACCAATGTTATTCAACCATATCCACGCACAATGCAGTGATTCCCAATGGAAAGGAAAAAGGAAATGTCAGTCATTACCTCACACTTTGCTTAATTCACTGTATTTCCGCCTTTGTGTACATACATGTATCCATGTGCATTATATATACTGCGGAATGTAGTTTATATGCTAGCGTGACTAATATGTGGTTACTACGATAAGCAATCCAACCGTTCTTTGGTTGTACACGTAATTTTACTCATCAAACTCGTGATCCGCATAACTGGATTATGATTAATAGTAATTTTGTCTTCCTCCATATTTTCTTTTGTCTATTCTCGGGGCATGCTCTATTGATACTAGACAAATCACATTATGCTGTATGTTGAATCACGAAAACAGGTGTCGAGATAGTTTTTTTTCTTGGTTGTTAGGTGCGTCTACACTATCTGCTGGAGAGAGAAGGAGGATGGGACGTTATCCAGGTTAGTATTCCGCGTACGTCTTGGTTCTACTATGAATTCGTCTATCTTTTTCGTTAGGATTGGATGGACGTTTTGAGCGGAGGAGAAAAGCAACGTATTGCAGTAAGGAGCACACAGAATCATGCAGTTACACCTGTACTGTATCATACCCTTGTATTACTCACGAGGGCTGGAGAAAGCCAGTGTCGTGAAGTTTTATTTTTTTGAAAACGTGCATAGGAAGAAAGATCCTAAATTCCGAAGTAGTTAAGGACACTGTCTATGATAGCTTGGCGTACGATCTTAGTTACGCTTGTGTTGCTTAGCAAGAGCGTGACACTTAAGAATTGGTATTAGGACAGCACTAGGAAGAAGTCTAACTACATGTGCACTGCATATATATGACATTGTTTGTAGTCGAAATACATGTGTTTTTGTACCTGTACTTGTAGATGGCAAGGCTGTTCTATAATGAACCTCAGTTTGCTATTCTTGACGAGTGCACATCAGCGGTCAGTGCTGATGTAGAGGATTTCCTGTACACTCATTGCCGTGAGGTAGTCGACCATTTTTATACACACACAGGCGACTAGTTATATTTGTGCACTGCAGAAAGGTATTACTCTGTTCACTGTGTCTCACCGAAAGTGTCTCTGGAAACACCACGAGGTAAGCACACGCATGGTCTTCATCTGAAAGACAAATTTTCTTTTCTCTTTCTGCAGTACGTTCTACAGTTTGATGGTGAAGGCTCGTATGAATTTAAACAAATTGATTTCTCTGCTGAAGATTTTGGCTCCTAAGCCTATCCAATAACTGATTTATCTTGTATACATGTGTACATGTAATAAAGTTTTGTTTGCTGAATTAGCAGGTTTTGTTTATTTTGCGGTCACACGCGTGGGAGGCCAATGAATACTGTTTGTGAGCGCACGATTCAATTCATTCGATAATTAAAATCGCGCGAGCTAGTCACAAGACCTGTTTGACCAGCGGCTGGAATCTAACGGTTTATAATGAATCTGTCTATCCTTTCAGTTCTCAGATCGTGTCCCTGACTGTGTCGTGTAGCGCTCAGATGTATAACACACACAATATAAAAATGCATTTGCTAGTCTGTCTCGTTCTGTTAGTGTCCAGCGTAGTGTTATCACAAGGTTTGTTTGCTAATTCTGCATTTTTTACTTTGTGCTAAAGTCTGCACTTTCTTAGTGTTACAAACTTGTTTGATCTTCCTGTTCTCCTATCTTTAGCTGACCTGGTAGTAGAACTCTTGGTGAAACAAAAGTTTATCTCCCTGGATCTACAGGTAGTATCGGAGCGCTCTGTAGCGCTCAATGTCGGCAGCTCGTACATACTTAGATGTCATAATGTGAGCGGACCAGGAATATGGACTACTACTAGTGGCGTTGCGATTGGTTCTGGCGAGCCGCAAAACGAAACTGCTACAGCCGTTTACCAATATTTGGAAGACAACAAGCAAGTGTTAGGATTGCAGAATTTCGCCGCGTCCCTAGATGGCGAGTACACATGCTCGGCTGCAGCAGGTGGAGAGCAGAAGATACTGAGAATATTTGCAAGTACGTACTCGTGACTTCTTCATTGTAAACAAATCATTGTTTCCCCCTTCAGGTAACCCCTCCCTAATAATGCAGTCCCAAGAGTTGTTTTTCAGTTCAGGGGAAACCTTAGTATCTGGTGAAAGATTCCAGAGAATCATAACTGCGGGCATACCTGCTCCTACAGTCCAGAACTACACTTGGACTCTAAATGGGACGATACCTCTGAATGATGATCCTGCTTTTTCAGTCGAAGAGGGCGGACTAGATCTGCCTACAGTGATTGATTATGAAGATAGCGGCAACTATACACTGGTTGTTACCACTTCAGCTGGCACGGTCAGCTCTAGCTTCACTGTATCAGTAGGAGGTGAGTCCACTGACAGAGAGAGAGAGAGAGTGTGTGTGTGTGTGAGCATGTAGTAAAGCAGGGATATGAATTCTATTGAAATGCATTGAATATGGTGCCTGACTGGGCTTATGCACTGCGCACTCTTGGGAGCTTTGTCATGAGGATACAGATAAAATTTCTGAATAGTTATTGCGTCAGCTGAGACATTTGTTTACATGCCTGTGGCGTGGTTAGCTTTTGTTTGGTCACATAGTCTCATGAAGGGTATGATATGTCTGACCAGCATCCTCCCTGCTCCAGATTAGCTTTGACCAGCATTCCTGTTTCCCTTCTTGGAGACTAAGCTATGCAACTGTGAATGCCTGCTTACTTATTATTGCTTGCTTGCTTGCTTATTATTAGTCAGAGAGGGGTTTTCTATAGGGTGGCTGTTCTGTTAGAGGCTTGGTCCTATAGTGTTCCTCTTTCATGAGCCAGCTGATAAGTGTGTGTTGGCTCCTCCCAATGGTTGACAACAGCAAAAATTGGCGGGAATACTATGCATGCTCCAGCTTGCTCCTGGTCTCACAGGTCTTGTCTTCCTCATGTGATCACTACCTTAGCTTACCTTGTAGTCCTCCCTGGAACTAACTGTCATAGCTGTCACTGGTCCTTGTTGTTGTACAGCACCAGTTTGTGTATAAACTGTTGGATAGTTACAATTCCCCAATGGTTGCTGCTCCTATGACTTAATGTCTGTTTTTCTTGAGCATGGTATTTCGACACTTAGCTTGTTTAAGGCTTGTAGGGAGCATGAGTTCCTTCCCGAGTTTGTGAGCATTTTTACAGAATTTATGGTGTTTCGCACATAAAGTATACACGGAACAAAGTGTGTAAATATGCTGGTTCTCTTGTAACTCACTCACTCTCTCTCTCTCTCTCTCTCTCTCTCTCTCTCTCTCTCTCTCTCTCTCTCTCTCTCTCTCTCTCTCTCTCTCTAGTGAAACCATCAGTGACCATGTCCTCCTCAGCAAACCCATCTGTGTTAGAACAATCCTTACAATTGACATGTGTAGATTCGCAAGGGATCCCGCCACCAGAGTTTATCTGGACTAAGTGTGTTGGCGGAAGAGATGAAAACTGCAAGATCATGTCCAATGAAGACAATAATACAAGCATTGTGAGTATGAAGAGCAATACGTCAGTTCTGATGGTGGAATCAGTTGGATTGAATGATGGAGCCTATTATAAGTGTGAAGGAAGAAATGCTTATGGCAGCATCACTGCATTCGAAAATATACCTGTTTCAGGTTAGTATAGTTGCTAAGTTTTTTAAAATTGTGCATGCTTGGTTTGAGGTTTTAGTTTTAGTTTTTGCTTGTCTAATGTTTAGCTAACTTACGTGTACAACAAGTAGCAAGTGCCTGAAAGCTTGTCTTGAGCCCAGCACAGCTTGAGCCTTCAGTTTTGAACTAGTGGGAATGTTTATCATGAATATGATATTCACTGTGTGAAGGAATTCTGTCTTGTGATCATCATATGCTTGAATATCACCTCCAGTGAATATCAGCTAAGACTGGGTCTGATAGCCTAGCTGTGAATAATAGGTGATGTGTGGTCTCACCTGTGAATGTGGCTAAGTGGCTTGGGAAACCAGCTAGTGATATGGTTGCCCGTAAGACCAGCCTACTGTGTGTTGTAGGAGTGCTGTTTACTGCTCTTTCTTTTTCCCTCCCCTCACTCTCTCTCTCTCTCTCCCTCCCTCTCTCTCTCCCTCCCTCTCTCTCTCTCTCTCTCTCTATCTCTCTCCCTCTCTCTATCTCTCTCTCTCTCTCTCTCCTCTCTCTCTCTCCCTCCCTCTCCCTCCCTCCCTCCCTCTCTCTCTGTGTTTCCCTTCTAACCCCTTTCTTAGTCCCAGCACCTCAGTCAGTTGTTATTGCAACTAGCAGCAGTCCCCCTTACAAAGCTGGGAGTGACCTGCAACTCACTTGTACAGTGACACTACCCAATTTAAACTTAAACTACGATAAAATATCTGCCCAGATAACTTGGACAAAGGGCGATCATCCTATAAACATCTCCAATCCACGCATCTCTGTTGAAGACTCGGTTACCAGCGGGAACTCGAGGGTTCAACACCTCACTATCGATCCACTCAGCGATAAGACAGACTCAGGATACTATGTGTGTGACGTGGTCTTGTCCGTTAATGATACGGACATCACAAGTCTTTTGACATCGTCTGCTGAGACCTTAGTCGTTGTTGAAGGTGTGTGATTAACTTAGACAGAGGTGTTTATTAGCTAGGAACCAAACAGTTGTCTGCTTATGACAGCCAGCTAGCTAGGGACCAAACAGTACAGCGGAACCTGTCTATAGGAATTATACATCAGCACAAGACAAGGTCGCAGCATAACATTTGAGAACAATTCTGCTTTCCTTGCAAATACTCTTTGCAGCAGGCTTCATTAAATATTCATTTGATTATGAATTTGTCTCATGTATGCACTGGTCATGAATTTCTCATTTTATTAATCTCTCTTTTGGTCTCAACTAATGATTTCTATGTTTCCACAGTTCCTTCCATGATTGTTGAGGTCACTCCGTCTAGTATAACCGCACTTGATATTTCTCCATTCAATCAAGTGCTCTTGAACTGTTCGCTAACTAGCATGGACACTGTCGATCTTAGCAACCTACTGCTAGAGTACTCCTGGCACAATGGTAGCTCTGAGGAGTTCCTTCATGGGCACAAAGGTGTCTCCATCACCCACCAGACTGAGGCAATAACATCCAGTACTCTCTCCCTCACGGCTAGTCAAGCGAGCTTATTCACCGTCTACTGCAGAGTAAAAATAATGTTAAAAGAAGAAGAATTATTCAGAATACAGCAGGGCTCCGAAGTGACCATCAGAGGTGAGTTGTAGCGCTTCTTGTAATTCACTTAACCAGAATGTGGTACTGTGGTAGCTAGGCATAGCCAGGTGTGTGTGACCAGGTTTTTTCATTAACTTTTGCGGTCTTTATTATTATTCCAGGTCCATCTAGACCAGACCATCCCATGCAAGTGACCGTTGTGGAGCAATACAATCAAGCGGTTATTAGATTCACCATCCCTAAGATCACATACACGCCAGAGCGATATTCAATCCGATACGGACTAGACCCCAACGATCTTGCACTCACTAGTGAGCCTGTCAATGGAAGTGAAGATGTAGCGACAGTGAACGAAATGATCTCCATCACGCTAACGGGCCTGCGACACAACCAGCAGTATTTCTACACCATAGTAGCCATGAACAGCCAGGGAGAGACCATCAGTGAATCCCTCATGTTCCAGACACACGCACTAGGTGAGAGACAAAAAGATCACTCTTGAAATTCACCATAGTTACTAGAAATTTAGAGTTATTGAAGCTTTGGGACCCTTTCATGTCTGTAGAATAATAGCCTAACACTTACCTTTTTTGAAGATTTTACTCGTGATGATATTTCTGTTTTTTTTTTTTTATAGTTTTGATGCAAGCAAGAGCGGGTCCATTCGAAGGATGCAGAGCTAACCAGGTATGTTATTTTCTTGAAGTGACAAAGCGCTTAAAGCATCACCTTCATGCACTAATGTGTTCAGTCTAGTGTTCCCTGAAGACAACTGTGACACAGAGACTAAACACATTAGTGCATGAAGGCGATGGTCTGGGACTTTTGCTTGAAACGTGTAGCAGTAATACTTGAGCATTACAAGAATGTCTTGTGAAAGCTCACAAGTTATTCATGTGACTTCCATTCCTTCCTTCCCTGTGCAGGTGCAACAAGAGACAGCTGTCAAAGCATTTTTCAAGAAGGCGATTGTTGATGCCATCAACAGTAGATGTTTCTGTGACTTTCCAAGCGATAACTTGATAGACCCGATCATCATGTGTCCGAATGATGGGTCCAGGGATCTCGTCTATAGAGCATACATAGTCCGCCTTGACCATCTCTCTTCAAATCAGCTCCTAACTTACGTGGATTCTTGGGTTAAGCAAGAGCCGTACGTCACTACAGGCGTAGCCGTCATTCGATTTAACCCCAACTGTACCAGTTCTGTTATGTCGTCGGCTGACAGTGTTTGCGTGTCCGTGCCTATAGGTGCAACAAGTGCAGAGGCACCGTTTGGAATCACTGAAATCTACATAGTGGTTGGAACAGTGGTTGGAGGCCTGCTGCTACTATTGGTGCTGATCATAGTTATATTGTCGTGCTACATCCTCTCTCAGAAGAAACAGATAAGGTCATTAGTCCGAAAACCCATCGTATTATGACGAATATAAAGCAATCAATCAACATTCACTATCTCAACAGTTTGAGTATAATCCACAACCAAATATGGCATTTTGTGTTCATTTTGAAAGTTAAACCATGTTTCATAAACAATTCAATGTACCTAGTATAACTTGTTTATATAAATACAGAATTGACACACCTCTCGCCACTCCTATATACAGGTCGCTGCGTAGGAAAAGAAAGGCTACCTACTCGGTCGTGCAGAAACATGCGCGTCAAGAGTCTTCTGTGTCGGGTACAGGAGATTCTGCCTCTGGCTTTGCTGACAATCAAGGAGTTGAATGGTAAGCATTTGATATCAACACACATTTCTTGATTAAAGGAAGTTGGCAGACACTGCCTGTAGATCGATTGTGTATTTCTTTAACAGCCAAAACTCATACACTTCCTCTTGTTTTGGTTACCCAGGAACAGGGGTATCTCAATCATGGAGTGTCCAGCCTATGGATCGGCGTACACCCAGGTCAAACCACATGACAAGTCTTGCACTGCTGTTGTCTACGATCGCACCAAGGATGACCCAACCACTTGCATCTACGATAGCATTCATGACATCACTGAACCGCCTAAGAACATGACCAATAATCGAAGAATCGCAGTGACTAACTGCGCCGCACTTGACAAAGAAAGAGAAGCAATGGAAGAGGAAGCAGAAGATACAACAGGGGGCTCGGTGGTGTAGGGAGACCGTCACAATCAACTGTTCTGTACCAGAAAACTCATTTTATTTATTCCATATGATAACAATCCATCGCTGTATTATATACACCATTCCATTCAATTCTTTTTTATAAAATTATAGCAACTGACTTACACCTACACTAACATATTATCTATGATGATAATATTAACCATTCTGTTCATCATTTTCACAATTATAAATTAGACCGTATTATAATAATAGTGATTTTAATCATTTTAATCAACTCTGTCAATGTATAATGCATGCAAGGGCAGTTTGAAAAAAATTACTCGAAATAATGCTGCAGCTTAACTGGAATTTCAAGTTGAAATTCGATCTTATTGATGATTGTCTGGAGCATGCAAGCTATGTGGTATGTGTGTATGAATAATCACACACTGATGTCTGTGCATGTCACATGTGCCTTGATTATGGCATTCATGCAGTTATCCTGTCACAAGACTTCTTAGCAGCTCACCACCACCACTACTACAATGCTGCATCCCACGGAAGCATTGTAAATCTGACATTGAGTGTGTGTGTGTGTCATCTGTACAGGCATAACGGATAAAAGTTTGGCTACACATGAACAGTAAATAAAGTTGTTAAATGCATGATATTCAGTTATTGTTTCTGAATTACAAGTACAGTTCCCTCTACATAGTTTGTATAAGGAGCAAGAAATTCCTCTGTCAGTACTGCACCACATGCTTGTATCTGCTTGTTCCACTCTTCTTTTGTCTCGAGGTAGAAAGGGGTGCGTACTGTTGCAATGAAGTAGCATCCTTTCTTGAGCACTTGGAAGATATTAGGAAGGCATTCTGGACCACAGTGACCTTCCAAGAACACTCCAGCACAGACTATGCTGTCGAATGCCTCAGGCTCGTAAGATAGCTCTTCATTCAGGTCAAGCACTTTCAAATTATCAAAGATGCCCTTCTCTCTAGCTATGCTAAGCATTTCCTCACTGTAGTCTCCGCCATAGATGTCTAGATCTTGTCGATTGTACTCGTTTGCCTTCACCAGCACTTCTATCACGAGCCCAGTGCCGCATCCAGCGTCAAACAGTTTGTGCTTCCCTGCAGGAACTGATGATGCTATTTCTGGATGGTAGCGTTTCCACGTTGAGTAGATACTCTGTGGTGCTTGGTAGTTACCACATTGAAAAGAATGAGCGTCATACTCCTTGTAGCTATTCTTGTAAGTGCTCGGGACGCCTTTCTCGTCTGTGTCAGCAATGTAGTGCTTGTGGCTACACGTGCAGGTAGACGACATCTTGATCAAGCGAGCCCCACCTCTTGCAAATAATTTTGTGCTCCGCAGAAATTTTGTATGTGCAAAAGCATTATTTTACTCTTGAAATAATGGTTTGTTTGCACATCAGTGATTAACAGGAGCTCTGCTGCTGGTTCTGTTGTGGGCTTCATAGATGAAGAGATACTGCACACATCATTCAGCATTGTTTTAATTTAAAATTACTAAAATGAATTATTAAGACCTTTTGTTAGTTGTGTGTCCAAATCTTTACAGTATGACAAACAACATGAAACTATTGGGACCAGCTGCACAATGCATGTGTGTTAAAAACCGGTTAAGTTCACTAGAACAGTTCAAACTAGGTGTCCCCACAAAATAATGACTATCTCTTAAAGATCCAAGGTTGAAATCATGCTGTGCTTGATCATGCCTAGGTCTGCCTATTTCTGCTGTTCAAATTATTTAGACAACTCTGAACACAATACTAAAGAGTCTTTGAGAAAGCACGACATAGTACACAGTGATATAATTTTACGGAATAATCTTAGAAAGTGCAGTTGGTGTGTTATGTTTGCCCTGCGGTGTGGTTGAATTTGTGATCCTTTGTACAAGATACTGATACCTACTGTAAACTTTGTAATTTTCGTGGTGTTATTATTATGCGAATTTGCTTCAGTCAGTAGACATGTTTTTTTTCTGGGCGTTGCTCTGTATAAAAGTGAAGGCTAAATCAGTAAATTTTGCGGCCGAACAGCACTCACAAAATTCAACTACCCCCAAAAATTTAATGTCTATATTTACGGTATCATGTGGTATGGTCAGAGCGCCACTACCTCGTATCAATGTTCGCTTCATTCTGTCATTTTTTGCTTTGATTCACTCTAGCTAAGAATGGTACAGTGTGACATGAGTTGTGGTCATACAACATGTGTTACACAGGCGGCTGCATCTCAGAGTTTATGGCTTCTGAAGAACAAGTACAATTCCCTCTACATAGTTAGTATAAGGAGCATCAAACTCCTCTATCCGTACCGCACCACATGCTTGTATCTGCTTGTCCCACTCTTCTTTAGTCTCGATGTAGAAAGAGGTGCGCACAGTTGCAATGAAGTAGCATCCTTTCTTGAGCACTCGGAAGATATTAGGAAGGCATTCTGGACCACAGTGACGGTGCAAGAACACTCCTGAACAGACAATGCTGTCGAATGCCTCGGGCTCGTATGGTAGCTCTTCTTTCAGGTCTAGCACTTTCAAATCATCATAGATGCCCTTCTCTCTAGCTATGCTAAGCATATCTTCACTGTAGTCTCCGCCATAGATGTCTAGATCTTGTCGATTGTACTCGTTTGCCTTTACCAGCACTTCTATCACGAACCCAGTGCCGCATCCAGCGTCAAACAGCTTGTGCTTCCCAGGAACTGATGATGCTATTTTTGGATGATAGCGTTTCCACGTTGAGTAGATGCTCGTATGAGCTTGGTAATTACCACAGTTAACGGTATGAGTGTCATACTCCTTGTAGCCGTTCTTGTAAGCGCTCAGGACGCCTTTCTCGTCCTTGTCCTGATCAGCAATGTAGTGATCGTGGAGCCAAGTGCACCGCGCGCAGGAAGACATCTTGTTTTGGTGATCCTGTCACGTTATTTAAGGACCCCGAAATATTCGTTCCGGGGGTCCAAATATTTCGCACATTCAGGTGTAATTTAAGGACCCCATTGAAATACACGTTCCCTATGGCG
>OZ024790.1:11819216-11944376 GCA_964017065.1 Haliclona indistincta
CGCGCCATAGGCCTCGCCATATGGATTGAAAAGGACAAACGCTACCCCGTGACAGATAGATAGATAGATTGATCATTATAGGTTTGCCATCCAGCTCCAGAATAGTAAATAGTACCGGAAATAGCTCCAAAATAGGACCGGAAGGGGCATGTGCTGTCATCCCAAAGCTCCAGAATAGGACAGGTGTCATGGGGAATAGTGTATCCCCCATTCAATGTATCCCCATACAAAGTTCTTTAGTGACCGTTGTATCCCGGTACATAATTCCCTAGTGAATCATGTACCCCGTACAAATATCACTGGCGATTTTTGTATCCCACATACACCGTTCTCTAGTGAATGCTGTATCCCACTAGTGAATTGACTATCCTGTTCTTGTTAGTCTATAAAATAATGAGTGAGTGAGACTCTCCTGCGCCGCGTTGACTACACGAGTCATGCGTACGTATACCTCAAGCATCAACCAAAAATACCACTCTTACCTACGGACTATATAAATTATTATAGTAGTAGTAGATAGATCATGCAACTATTAGTATTGCTACACGTATCCATGCGAAGGTCATGAAGGTGCAGTGTACGTTCGATCGCCCTCATCATGGGTGTGGCTGGCACCTCTGAACACGTGGAAAACTCCAGCTGCACGATGTCTGACGCTGAAGAAAGAAAGTACGGAGAGGTGTACGAATATCTGTTGAATAAGAGCTATCCAGAGAACTCGAGCAAAAGTGACAAGCTACTGATTAGACGCCGTTCCAAAGAATTTCAGATCAGTGATGGGCAACTGCAGTATGTTGGGCACATGAAGAAAAAACAAAGCGCTGATCCAGGCTCGATACAGGTGATATGCCAATCTAGTATGTCTATGCACACTAGTTACATGACTGTTAATGTAGCCACGCCTTTGGATTGTCAGCAAAAGTGAGCAGCAACGCATTGTCAGAGCCATTCATGAACTCGGTCACTTTGGAAGGGACAGGGTAGTTAGTCAAGTCTCTGCCAGGTATTACTGGAAAACAATCTATCCTGATGTTGTTGCAATTGTAAGTTGCTCAATTTTCCTTTTTGTGCAAATAGCTAATCCAAATTTCTGATACAGATTTCAGCCTGTGATATTTGCCAGCGTGTAAAGCGCAAATTTGACAAGCCTGCCTTGTCTCTTCATCCAATTCCAGTGAATAAAGGTGTATGGCAACAAATAGGAATTGATCTAGTGGGTCCCTTACCAGTAGCACCATCTGGTAACAAGTATATCATGACGGCGACCGACTACTTTTCGAAGTGGCCAGAGGCTAAGGCAATTCCTACTAAAGAAGGGAGCCAAGTGGCTGAGTTTTTGTACACCCTGTTCTTGCGCCATGGCTTTTGTCCCTGTGTCATTTCTGATCAAGGGAGTGAATTTTGTAACCGGATCAATGAGTGCTTGTTCAAGTCAACAGGAACGGAACACAGGGTAACCAGTGCATACCACCCACAATCAAACGGGCTGACTGAAAGATTCAACCAGACACTCGTAGATGCACTAGTTAAAAAAGTGCAGGATGATCAGCATGACTGGGAACGACACATTGAACCTGTATTGTTCGCTTATCGTACATCAAAACACAAGAGCACAGGCATGACCCCATTTTATGTGATGCACCTATGTGAGGCAAACTTGGGCACTGGAAAGGAACTGCCTAGAAATGAGCACAGAGATTGGTGACATGACAGAGAAGGTTGAAGCACTTGCAGCTATAAAGAAGGATGTTGAAGATCTAGTGCACAAAAACATCAAGGTATTTTAGAGTTACAATGCATACGTATGTATAATAATTTTTATTATGATAGCATGCACAAGAAGTTCAAAAGAAATACTATGATGCCAAGCACAACACGAAAACCACTGTGAAGATTGGAGATCATGTACTAATGAAGTACATGAGGAACAGCCATAGAATGGGTGGCAAGTTAGACATACGATGGACAGGGCCTTATGAGGTGATTAGTGAGTGTGGCAAGATGCGTTATGAGGTGAAATGTTTGAAAACCAACAAAGCACTAAAGCGGAGAGTGCACTGCAGCAGACTGAAGCACTACATCCAGCCAATAAATGCTTCCGAGGCCAATCAGAATAGTCGAAAAAGTGCAGCCGAGGCCATTCACAATAGTCAACAAGATGATGAGGTATCAAAAACTCATTTATACAATTACATGATTATTATGCAAGACATTTTACAGGAACACAAAAATCTCAAAGTTTCTGAGTCATCTGCAATACACAGTGCCGTATCATCTACTACCACTTGCAACTGCAAAAGTGGTTGTGGTAGTAAACGGTGTTCTTGCCGGAAGGCAGGAAACCAATGCTCTTCATTGTGTCACCCTAGAAGACCTTGCCTGATCAGTAGTGACTCTGTTCCTCTCCAAAATGCCAAGGACACCACTTCTTCACATACCTGCACAGGTAAATTTGCCAGATTTTCTAATGTTAAGTTATTATTGATATCTTGCTACAAGGTCACCCAAATTTGGGACTTTCTTATGAAGAAGCTGACTTGGTCTCAGACAGCAACGTCTTGATGAAACTCTCTTCATTTCAGCTTAGTCATTCACACCTGAATCAACTTATCAATGGCGAGTGGCTTCATGTTGAGGTATTACTGCTATTGCTAGTTTCTTTTTCATTCATTAATAATTTTTTTTTGTGCGTTATAGTTTGTCGAAATGTACTTGCTTTTGGTTAAAAAGCTTCATCCAGTCGCTTCAGCCAACTCAGTTATCCTTCCGTCTCACATTCTTGATCTGGTTGAAAGAACAGGTATTAGTGTCATGAACCATTACCGTGATCAGTTGACTGTAAGCTAGTTAATATTATGTATTATGAGTTTAGTATTCTTGTGTTTATAGGATACTGTTTTGAGCTCTGGTTTGCTCATTATACCTGTTTTAGACCACCGGCGACATCACTTCATACTACTGGTATTAATTATTATCAACTTATAACTTTATCCTTGTTTCCTCATTTCAGGTGGTCAACTTCCGTTGTCAGCAAATAGAAGTATATGATTCTAGTATAGTAGCCAAGAAACTCAATGCTATGATATGTGCTACATACCACACATCTCGTCTAAGGTTTGCTGTAAAGTTCTTGTATTAGTGAATATAAACCCCTGTAGAGCCTTACTGAGAGCTTATCTGCTGATTGAGGGAAGACGTTTTAAAGAGTGTACTTGGCCAGAAGAAATTCACAAAGTACATGGTGATAATACGTACTTCGATACGACCACATGTATTTTGTTATGTAGAACATCCCGCAACAAAATGACAGCAATTCATGTGGTCTGTTTGTATGCAAGGTATGATTGAAGTTATCAAGATTAATTTTATTCATTTTCTTTTACTTTTTTAGTATGGCAAGTGTCTGTTACAATGCTGTTCAAGAGGAGTAACATTTAAGGTGCATGTGGTAATAATATTATTATCACCGATGTTATATGCATCATCTATAGGAAGATCCAACTGCTCTCAGATTAGAAATTGCATCAGACTTAGAAGAGTGGTATTCTAACATTTTGTTGTTGAGTATACAATGTACATCATGTGTACTTTTATTTCAGCTTAGAACTTTTTCCTCAATTATGCCCTGGTAATGCTACCACTAGTAAAGTAAGCATAGGCATGATTGCTACAACAACGTTTGAATAACAATGTTTTCATGTAGTCTCCAGATGAATCCACTGTGATGAGTGCAATCTGCAAGATTTGCAAGTTTCGTCTGCCACTTAGGGAATTGTCTCAACACACTAGTGGATGTTCACCTAAAGATCTCTCGGGTATAAGTATTATAAATAATCGGCGTTGTGATAATTTTTCTTTAATACTATAGTTGTTACTTTGCTGAATGGAGAGTGTTGTAGCCAAAGAGTGACTTTAACAGACACTGACATATGCACTCTGTATGAAGGATGTTGGCTCAATGATAAAGTAAGATATAGAGAAATAAACTATTTAAAAAACCTAATCTGTTGTCAGGTGATTAATTTCTACATGTTTCTTCTTAATTTGGAGGAGAGAAAAGAATCTCAATTAGTATGTGAATAGTTTGATTGTTTATTATTATTATTATTATTATTATTATTATTATTATTAGCTCACGGCACCACACAGACAAACCTATTGTGCCAATTCATTTTTTTATCCAAGTGTCCAAAAGTACAGGAATGCTAAGGCATCAGCCAATCCTCTGTCATACCTTAAAGTAAGTTTATATTCCTCTATTACCATAGCTATTGCTCTTTCACAAATGTAGGTGGACCTTGCACAGTTGTCTTGCTTGCTTGTACCAATCTGCTGCAGCAACCATTGGATGTTATTGGTCAGTATTAATTTTTTCAATTGCTAACCTAATTTTTACTACGTAACAATTCATGGTTTCAGGAATTCAATTTTAATAGTCACAGGGTTATTTCCTATGACTCATTGCTGCATCGATTTAATAAGGTCGCTGCAATGGAAATTGGGTAAATTAATTTTTTGCTCCCGTTTAATGCAACAATGATCAACTATTGCAGAATGTTTCTGTCGGAGCTCTACCAAGACAAGTTTGGGGTAGACATAGACTTTAAGAACTGGTAGAAAGAGGCTTCAACTGTATGAACATGTTTGAACAACCCTAACTCATGCAATATTTATTGTTACTTGTTTTCATGCATAGGAAGTTACACTACAATCTAATGACAGTGATTGTGGTGTTTTTCTTTGTAAGGTATTATGTGTCTTGTATGCAGTATAATAGTTTGTTTACTTGTAACTATGTTGGATTTTGAAGGTTGCAGGTGCTCTTGTCAGGGGTACTTCAGTCAAGTGTAATATACAACGAAAGCAGTTACTTGAAGAGATTTTTTTCAGGTACATAATAATTATAACTACTACATTATTAATTTTTTTACATGACTGTGTTGCAATTTTTATAGCTCCTCTTATCACTCTGAAGTAAAGCAGCCTGATGTAAATGTTTTCATGTTGTGGATGCGCAAGCTGCAATCAGAATTTGGAGTGTTGAGCCAGCATAACCAGCCAGTAAGTACATAATAAATTTCTCTCTCCCTGGTTTATTAATTCAATGCAGGTGATACGCCAGGAACTTGATGATAATAGTGAGACTGACAGTAATTGCAGTACAGGTGAAATTCATGCATGATTCTATGCGTACATTACCATAAAATGAGTCAATGATTGCTGGTATGCTGAAAAAAACATGATACTGTTTGCATGTAGGTGGTACTGACGCTGACAGTAGTGTACAAGGAGTGTGTACACAGACTCCAGATAGTGCTGATGACATGGACTATATGTTTAATCCTTACTGTAAGGATTTAAAAATAAGATTTCTTTTATGAATATCAAACTTACTCGGCTGAGGAAACCCTTCCTGAGGATATCTTGTTCCCAGACTTTGCAAAAAAATCCGGCCAATGTGAAGATGATTTATTTGCTACCATGAGCATAAAGGAATTTTGGATTGGAGGCTTTCCGAAGCTAGAGAGACCAGCTGATGAGTTAGAATTTTGAATTGTAGATCTATAATACTATATTATACATCCTCATTTTTCTCCTACTTTAGTGACTGTGTTTTTAAGCGAAGCTTCATCAGGGAGGTATTAAAAAAGGCAGAGGTTTGTGAATGTGATAGAGACAGTAACAATATTATTTGTGTGCACAAATGGGTAGCCACAACTGAAGATGGCAGCTAAAGGAGAAACTAAAAGTCGTTTTGCTGACAAGTCCTTTTACTCTCCAAATAGTTTGGAGATTCATGATCAGTGGCCTTTAGAGCTATATGATATGGTACAGAAATTTTTACTCTGTTGTGTTTTTTTGATTACTCTTAATATTCTTTATTATTTTAGTATCAAGAAGTATTCTATTTTTTGTTGGGTGTAGCCAGTGATGTCCTACAAAGAACAAGTAAAGTAAAAAAGCTTTAATAAAAAAAAAACTGAAAAGTGTAGGGATGACTCTTAAAAAAGGAAAGGAACAAGATGGGATGATGCTTGCAAAAGTAAAGGAACAAGATGGAATAATGCTTGCAAATGTAAAAGTCCCAAGTATCCCTACATCAGCGGCTTGCTGCGACAACGTGCAACTGACAAATGCGGAATCCTCTTTACAACCGTCAATTACTTCATCGGACTGCGTCCTCCAAACACAGATACCTCTATAGTTATTTACAACCATCAATTACTTCATCGGACTGCGTCCTCCAAACACAGATACCTCTATAGTTATTTACAACCATCAATTACTTCATCGGACTGCGTCCTCCTAAACACAGATACCTCTAGTTATTTAGAACCGTCAATTACTCCATCGGACTGCGTCCTCCTTCAAGCCGCTGATGTAGGGATACTTGGGACTTTTACATTTGCAAGCATTATTCCATCTTGTTCCTTTACTTTTGCAAGCATCATCCCATCTTGTTCCTTTCCTTTTTTAAGAGTCATCCCTACACTTTTCAGTTTTTTTTTATTAAAGCTTTTTTACTTTACTTGTTCCTGTTACTTTTTTGATCACTATCAGTTTGAACTTATTCTATGTTAGATGTTATTTCATTTTGACAACTCTGTGAGCAGCAGTTACTAGTCTAGCATGCAGATGTGAACGTGCACGGGTCTTGAGAGTAAGGAGTGTGGTTTAAAACAATCATTTAATATTACCAATCATTCAATGAAAGGCTTAAAATAGTTAAAGAGGTTGAGGACGCAGACAGCAAAATATCAAGTCCAGGTATGATTTGACAACATGATACTTGTTAGTACTGTAATGGATGAAGAAGAGACTAATACTGACAACTAGCCGTGATCAGTGCTGCAAGCCTAAATAGTTGGACCACGCCTAGTAGAATCTTGTTGATGCCAATATCACACTCACAGTGGCTTCTAGTCCTTACGCTGCGTGGTGTAGGAACCTTTCTGTGCGTAGAATCTTGCTGCCGGTGAGCTACTCATGCAGTCACATGATATGAGTCGGACCGTTCACGTCTGGGCATGTCAGTTTTAACGCGCCATCTAAAGCTTTAACGAACAGATCAGTGTTACTTAGAGTATAGTACAGCTCTAGATAAATTTCATACCTCTGGCTTGCGCGCTGAAGCGTCCAGACCAGAGACAAAACGCAGTATCGATCGAGATAGCTGCAAAACTGATGTGGGCGGAGTCAATGATAAGTAGCAGCAAGAGGGTTAATTATTTAATGGCGTCTTCAGTCCAAAACGGCCTAAACACCATGTTTTTCAAGGATTACTCGCTTCTGGTAGTGTTTTATGCCTATCTAAGAAGTAAGTGCACTACCCCAGATATATACACATGCACTGGTGCAGGTTTGGTAGTAATTCGTTCACTCAGGACAGCGCTAGGCTGAAAGAAGAAAGATGAACAATTCGCGTGGGCGGCGATTTCTGTTCACCACTTTAGAAACGACAGCCCGCTTCGCCAAAGGTATTTCCATGCTCAGAACAATCGCCTGATCAATCCTAGATGTCTGGAATCTTGAGAAACGCTACAACAGCGAAGATCTGCAACGACCTCCCTGAGAGTCGCCATCTTGATTTTCGTGGACAAGCAAGCAGTCCCGGCGACTTTCATAGACTTCCTAGAAGCGCTCGAACTTCAGATTCCCTTAGAGATAGTGAAAATGTAGTAGAAATGTATAACAGTAGAGATATGTGCGAAAACTCATTTTCACACATGAGTAGCCGCCATCTTAGTTCGAGGTCATCCCTACATATCGGCAATGATAATAGTTTGTACAGGAGGAGATCTCGTAAATATAATATTGTTTCCTGAGGTATTGTTGCTTAAGTATAATTATATCAGTAATTAATAAACTGTTACTATACAGGCAATGACAACTTTACTTCGTGAGAAATTTAGCTTAAGTTACGAAGAAGCTACAGACGCATTTAAGAAGAAGGTGCATCATTAAATTTTTAGCAATACTAGTACTATTATAATTATTTCTATTACTCTATACAGGTTTTGCCAACTCACTGCCAGATTCAGCCTGGAAATAACACTTCAGATTAATCTTCAGTTTAGCTTGTAGTTGTCAGGACAGTTGTGTTATTGCAGGCAGAATACATTTCAGTACAGTGCGAGTATTGCTGAGCGGTGATCTAGACAACAGGCTATGAATCCATGATACAAGCCTGGCGCGTTCGTCTGTACATCGATACGGACTGCACATCGATTATAATAATACTTCATACCTGCTTCGTACTATTTTAAGTATTAGCAAGGCTGGCTCTCGTAGCCTAATTTGGTCAACCTGCATGATGCCCTAATCAAATATCCGGCTGGTACAGTAGATTTTAGCGGCCCCGGCCGGAGAAATCGGAGTCATCGGTTCGATTTTGCAGAAAACTCATTCTAAGGGATACAAAATTCCCTGGGAGGATACAGAATTCACTAGTGAAATGGGTATGCAGGATACACCATTCACGGGGATTAATGTATCCGGGATACACGATTCACTGGGATACACGATTTACTACTACACCGGAAGCCGCTGCTATGAATGCTAAACCATAGATATTGGCTAAAGTCTTCGTCTTGTGCTGAAGACGCTGCTAGATAGTATGCCATCCTAATCGTAGCTAGAATGTGGCGTCATCGCACTGCGGCCTGCCTGTCGACAGACCGCGGTGGCGCCGGCACTGCCATCGTGGCGACATAGTCGCTTGGACCTATGCTTGGACCATAGATGATAGATCTAGGCTTGGACCCAATGGCTCAGCTAGTCTTCAGCGTTATCAACTAGTAACGCAAACGCATCTTGACGTGCTACTACAGAATACTTGTATTGACCCTGAGCACTAACACTCAGGAAAATGCACTCTCATGGCGATCTGAAGCTTAGTCGAGCTTAGTGCCGCACAAAGTTGCATAGTAATCTAGTAGACTTGGTGTGTGAGAATGTTATGATGCCACTAAAACAGGAAAATGCACTTTCATGAGGATCTTGGGTCTGAAGTGCACTAGTAATCTAGTAGACATGGTGTGTGAGAATGCTGTGATGCCAGTAAAACGAGAGAATGCACTGTCATGATGATCTTGGGTCTGAAGTGCACTAGTAATCTAGTAGACATGGTGAGTGAGAATGCTGTGATGCCAGTAAAACGAGAGAATGCACTGTCATGATGATCTTGGATGTGAAGTGCACTAAGTTGCATAGTAATCTAGTAGACTTGGTGTGTGAGAATGCTATGATGCCACTAAAACAAGAAAATGCACTCTCATGAGGATCTTGGGTCTGAAGTGCACTAGTAATCTAGTAGACATGGTGTGTGAGAATGCTGTGATGCCACTAAGACGAGAAAAATTAATTCTCTCTCATGAGGATCTTGGGTCTGAAGTGCACTAATTTGCATAGTAATCCAGTAGACTTGGTGTGTGAGAATGCTATGATGCATGCCACTAAAACAAGAAAATGCACTCTCATGAGGATCTTGGATGTGAAGTGCACCAAGTTGCATAGTAGTCTAGTAGACTTGGTGTGTGAGAATGTTATGATGCCACTAAAACAAGAAAATGCACTCTCATGAGGATCTTGGATGTGAAGTGCACCAAGTTGCATAGTAATCTAGTAGACTTGGTGTGTGAGAATGCTATGATGCCACTAAAACAAGAAAATGCACTCTCATGAGGATCTTGGATGTGAAGTGCACCAAGTTGCATAGTAATCTAGTAGACTTGGTGTGTGAGAATGCTATGATGCCATTAAAACAAGAAAATGCACTCTCATGAGGATCTTGGGTCTGAAGTGCACTAGTAATCTAGTAGACATGGTGTGTGAGAATGCTGTAATAGAGTGACGATATAGGGTTACTCACTACTACTTCGCATGATACAGTAACAGCATTTAGTTGATCAAATGAGAGTAAAAATTACTAGTCAAATTTAATGTACAAAATAATAGTTCTTTGTTTTGGATGATGTTAACATCACAGCTGTAGGAAATCTTCTTGATCAGGACCTACAAGCAAATAAAGTAGTATAATAAGACGACAAGGAAATATCTTACTAGTGAGAAAAAGTAAGGTGGAATAGCGAAAGAGGGTAATTCACCACATATGCAAGTGTCATTAAAATTCATTTTAGTGAAAAGTAAGTAGGTGGAGTACTCATCAAGTTCTGATCGCTGGAGACATTACCCAGGAGTGTATACTCGGTGCCGATTTCTTGACCACACATGGATTTGTCATCGACTTGGGAAACCATGTGCTGCGTGTCGGAGAGACTTCTACTCCTCTGCTTAGTTCAAAGACACCACTTGCCTCCAGCTACCATGTCTCTGTTGGTGAGACTTTTGTTGTTCACCCGGGAGAAGAGAGACTGTGTAAAGCTAATATCAGTTGTGAATATCCCTCTCTTGCAGGTACTACAGGTGTGGTGGAAGCTCAGGAGGGAATCGAAGAGAAGCATCAGATCCTCTTGGCGCGTGTACTAGCTAACCCTGATCAAGGAACGGTTCCACTGAGAATTGCTAATCTCTCTGGTTCAGCAGTAACACTTTACAAGGGAACCAATCTCGCTAAATTTTGTCCCTTGGGTTCGCCAGATCAGGACACCGAGTATGTGGAGCTACCTATGACAGAGTCGACTCCTGATACACATGTCCATCACGTTGGTCTTCAGCAGTCTCCAGCATCTCTACTTGGAATTGATACCAGAGAGTGGAGTGAACATCAAGTAGAAGCCCTGAATGGACTGGTTAGCGATTTCTCATCTGTCTTTTCCTCTGGTAAAAGTGACCTTGGTCGTACTGATAAAATCTATCATCAAATCAACACAGGTGAAGCAGCTCCCATATGTCAAACCCCTCGTCGGCTCCCCTTTCATAGCAGACAACAAGTCGCTGAGATGCTGGAGGAAATGGAAAGACAAGGTGTTATAGAATCGTCATCTTCTCCATGGGCGTCCCCCATTGTGCTAGTAAAGAAGAAGGACGGTTCTCTGAGGTTTTGCGTGGACTATCGGAAGCTCAACAAAGTCACTACTCGTGACTCCTATCCGCTTCCAAGGGTTGACGACATCCTGGACTCTTTGCATGGTGCCGAATGGTTCACTACACTGGATCTCAGAAGTGGGTATTGGCAAGTGGAAGTTGAACCATCTGACAGACCAAAAACCGCTTTTACAACACCATATGGACTGTATCAGTTCCGCGTAATGCCTTTCGGTCTATGCAACGCCCCTAGCACCTTTCAACGATTGATGGAGCTGGTACTGTCGGGCATGTGCTGGGAGATCTGTTTGATCTACTTGGACGATGTGATTGTCTTCGGACGTAACTGGGATGAACATCTTCAGCGATTACGTCAAGTATTGTCCAGACTTCAAGAAGCTCACCTCAAACTCCATCCAGGGAAATGTCAATTTTTTCGCAAATCTGTGTCGTTCCTTGGTCATATTATCTCTCAGCATGGTGTGGAGACTGACCCTGTCAAGGTTCAAGCAATTACCCACTGGCCTCCTCCGACCAACGCAAAAGAACTCAGGAGTTTTCTTGGACTAGCATCATATTACCGACGCTTTATTCCCAAGTTTGCAGAAATAGCAGCACCTCTCTACCGTCTTCAAGAGAAGGAATCTCGTTTCAGCTGGACTGAACCTTGCCAAACAGCCTTCGATACCTTGAAACAGAAACTCACTACTGCTCCTGTGCTGGCATTCCCTACGCGTGACGGCATGTTTGTGTTAGATACTGATGCTAGTAATATTGCTATTGGTGCTGTACTTTCTCAACTGCAGGGCGGCGTGGAGAAGGTTATTGCATATGGTAGCCGGACACTTTCTAAGTCTGAGAGAAACTACTGTGCTACTAGGCGAGAGCTTCTAGCCCTTGTCTACTTCCTGCGCTATTTCCGAGCTTATCTGCTAGGGAGACCCTTCCACGCTCGAACAGATCATGCTGCACTACAGTGGCTCCAACAATTCAAAGAACCAGAGGGACAAGTCGCTCGATGGCTGGAGCAGATACAAGAGTTTGACTTCCAAACACTTCATCGTCCGGGAAAACTTCACACCAATGCTGATGCTTTGTCCAGAATTGTACCATCTCAAGAAACTGACGCCACAGCAGCAGTGAGCATGGATCCTATCGATACCTCCAATTGGGCACCAGTTTGGACTGACGAAGATCTTCAACACCAGCAAGCTAATGATCCTGACTTGAAGATCATTTTGGAGTGGATGAAGACCTCCAGTGAGAGACCTGCTTTGGTACAAGTAAGCGGTAAAGGTTCTATTGTCCGTTCTCTGTGGGCTCAATGGGACTGCTTGGAGTTGAGAGACAATGTCCTGTATAGGCGTTGGGAAGATAATGTTGGAAATGCTACAATGTTTCAGTTTGTTGTACCACAGGTCCTGGTTGATGATGTTCTACATGCTCTACATGGAGGAATTGGTGGTGGACACCTCGGAATCACGAAGACCCTGAGAAAGATACGAGAGCGTTTCTACTGGCCAGGTCTGCAGAAGGACGTGGAGGATTGGTGTCGAAAGTGTGCGAGGTGTGCTCAAGCCAAGTCCCCTTCTACCTCAGCAAGAGCTCCTCTGGTTCCAAGTGTGGTCGGAGTACCAATGGAAAGAGTAGCGTTGGACATCATTGGACCATTGCCTAAATCCAGACGTGGAAACAAATATGTCCTGGTGATCTCTGATTACTTTACTCGCTGGGCAGAAGCTGTCAGTCTTCCGAATCAAGAAGCATCAACAGTGGCTCAAGCTCTCATGAATGAGTGGATCTGCCGTTATGGAGCTCCTGAATCAATCCATACAGATCAGGGAAGGAACTTCGAGTCCAAGCTGTTCTCTGAGCTCTGTGATCTACTGGATATTCACAAGACCAGAACTACTCCATACCATCCTCAGTCAGATGGATTAGTGGAGCGTCTGAATCGTACCCTTAGACAACTGTTGACCATTCAGATGCAAAAATGCCCAGAGGATACATGGGATGATCACCTTGCCCCTCTGATGTTAGCTTATCGTTCCAGTATACACGACAGTGTCAAGTTCACACCACACTATCTGATGTTTGGACGAGAAGTACGCCTTCCGGTGGATATTATGTTTGGTGGCGAGAGAGCGCCTGGTGAATCTCCAGCTGAATACACAAGCAATGTGAGGAGCCGCTTCAGCAGAGCGTATGAGACTGCTAGAGATAATGGACAGGGAGCACAGAAGCGACAGAAGGATCACTATGACCGTAAAGTCACAGGAGGAAGATATAAGCCTGGTGATTTGGTGTGGCTCTACTGTCCAGCAGTATCTCCTGGAAAGGCTAAGAAATTTCATAGTGGTTGGAAGGGACCATACAAAATTCTGAAAGTGATCTCCGACGTGGTCTACCGAATACAGCTGGTTACCCCACCAACCGACAGGAGACGAAGACAACGCTTGGTCGTACACTTCAATCGATTGAAGCCCTGTTACACGTCGAGTCCACGAAACCCTACTGAGAAATCTCCAAGTCAACCGAACCCTCCATCTGCTGGCACACCTACCATAGACCCGCCTGTTGAAGATGATCTGATGGTGCCCATACCAATAGACGAGCCGACATCACAAGTAGCCAATCCAGACACCAACCCAACTTCCCAAGCAACCACTTCAGATGCTGATGCGGCTTCAGAAGCAGTCAGTCCAGATCAAGATGCTGATCAAGAAGCAGGCACTCGTGGAGGCAGCTGGTCAGGACAACTTCGGCGCACAGTGCGACCGCCAGACTACTATCGTCCAGGCTCTTCGTGAGGAGGGGGAGTGGTGTAACGCCGGACAGTCTAGTTATGGCTGCGTCGGTTCGAAGCATTCGCTAAGGCTGTCAAGACACCGGACGACCAGTTCTGTAATGCTGTTTTGTCTCTGCTAGATGATGGTGCGTTCCGGGCGTTCGACCTGTTACGGAATTCAGACGCGCTTGTTGACGCGGCAGACTACAAAGAATTGACTAAAGCGCTCACCGAGAGATTCAGCCCTGGGACAGCGATGCAGGAGCTACGGTGGCATCTAAGTCAACGAGTTCAGGAGGAAAAAGAGTCACTCGACGAATTCGCAGATGCTCTAATTCACCTCGCAAATCGTGGTTACCCGGACCAGACTGCTAATTTCAGGATGGAGATAGCTGGAGACAGGTTTATTGCTGGTCTCCGAGATGACCGTCTACAAGAAGCGCTGATGCAACAAGAGCCGGACAAATTAAAGAACCTGGATGAAGCCCGCAAGGCAGCAAAGAGATTGGAAGCAGCACAGCTAGCTCGGAAGAAGATGCGTGCTAAGGCAGTGGAAGTCCGGCGAGTTCAGTTCACTGAGCCGACTCTGCCTACTCCTGCTGATGTTAATGCTGTTGGAGCCAGAGCTAGGGGCGACGATGATTTAGCTGAGGCGGTTCGCCAAAACACCGTGATGTTGCAGCAGTTGCTAACCCAGTTCAACAATCGACAACCTACCGGACGTCGTCCTCCACGTCGACCACGCCGACCACCTTTAGGAAGTTGCTGGCGCTGTGGTGAAGAAGGTCACTTCCAGCGAGACTGCCCACATCCTAGCCCACAACCAGCGGGAAACGATCAGCGACCGACGAATTGGGTCAACCGCCGGTCGCAGAAGTAACTGACCTCAACCCCCTTCACATATCCAGTACCTCCCTTCAGCAGTCCATCTTTGTCAACGGGGTGGTTCAGAAGAGGCCAATATCTCTACTTGTAGATACTGGGTCGGCGATTACCATTATTCATGAACGAGTATGGTGTCCTTCGCAGAGTGGTCTACGAAAAGTGAACAGACCAGTACTAGCAGCAAACGGAGGACCTCTATCTATCCTTGGACAGACAGAAGTCCGCATAGTGATTGCCGGAAAAGAGTTCTCACATCAAGTTCTGATCGCTGGAGACATTACCCAGGAGTGTATACTCGGTGCCGATTTCTTGACCACACATGGATTTGTCATCGACTTGGGAAACCATGTGCTGCGTGTCGGAGAGACTTCTACTCCTCTGCTTAGTTCAAAGACACCACTTGCCTCCAGCTACCATGTCTCTGTTGGTGAGACTTTTGTTGTTCACCCGGGAGAAGAGAGACTGTGTAAAGCTAATATCAGTTGTGAATATCCCTCTCTTGCAGGTACTACAGGTGTGGTGGAAGCTCAGGAGGGAATCGAAGAGAAGCATCAGATCCTCTTGGCGCGTGTACTAGCTAACCCTGATCAAGGAACGGTTCCACTGAGAATTGCTAATCTCTCTGGTTCAGCAGTAACACTTTACAAGGGAACCAATCTCGCTAAATTTTGTCCCTTGGGTTCGCCAGATCAGGACACCGAGTATGTGGAGCTACCTATGACAGAGTCGACTCCTGATACACATGTCCATCACGTTGGTCTTCAGCAGTCTCCAGCATCTCTACTTGGAATTGATACCAGAGAGTGGAGTGAACATCAAGTAGAAGCCCTGAATGGACTGGTTAGCGATTTAGGCAATGGTAACGCCGGACAGTCTAGACCTGACTTAGTCATGTTCACAGAACAATCACTGTTGTATTTTCATACACATGTCACCTCATCATATGACCTAGCCTAACCTTTAAATATGTGTGCATTGACTGTTGCATGAGAGAGTATTTTCTGAGTCATAACTGTTGCACCGTGTTCCCGACGCTCTGGCTAGCGCTACACTGGTGGCAGCGGTGGGATATCAAGAGTCCTGCAGCTCGCAACTTCTGTTGTCAGACGGGTGTCTTCGTCAACTGTCCAGGAGCCCCAAAGCCCTCGGTTGGCGGAGGGGACAGAGTCCAGCGGCTGGCGTTGTCACCTGTTCTTCACTGTCCTGACCTTGCCCTTAGTGAAGGGCCCTTAAAGGCGAGCTTTGCTGTACTCTCTGTGTATTTTCCTATCTGCTGTTTTTTTCTCTTAGTCACCGCGAATAATGGCAGCTCCTCAGCTTCGCGCTCCACGTCCTTATTCCCTCGGGGAGGACTTCCAGTTATGGCTGCGTCGGTTCGAAGCATTCGCTAAGGCTGTCAAGACACCGGACGACCAGTTCTGTAATGCTGTTTTGTCTCTGCTAGATGATGGTGCGTTCCGGGCGTTCGACCTGTTACGGAATTCAGACGCGCTTGTTGACGCGGCAGACTACAAAGAATTGACTAAAGCGCTCACCGAGAGATTCAGCCCTGGGACAGCGATGCAGGAGCTACGGTGGCATCTAAGTCAACGAGTTCAGGAGGAAAAAGAGTCACTCGACGAATTCGCAGATGCTCTAATTCACCTCGCAAATCGTGGTTACCCGGACCAGACTGCTAATTTCAGGATGGAGATAGCTGGAGACAGGTTTATTGCTGGTCTCCGAGATGACCGTCTACAAGAAGCGCTGATGCAACAAGAGCCGGACAAATTAAAGAATCTGGATGAAGCCCGCAAGGCAGCAAAGAGATTGGAAGCAGCACAGCTAGCTCGGAAGAAGATGCGTGCTAAGGCAGTGGAAGTCCGGCGAGTTCAGTTCACTGAGCCGACTCTAACTACTCCTGCTGATGTTAATGCTGTTGGAGCCAGAGCTAGGGGCGACGATGATTTAGCTGAGGCGGTTCGCCAAAACACCGTGATGTTGCAGCAGTTGCTAACCCAGTTCAACAATCGACAACCTACCGGACGTCGTCCTCCACGTCGACCACGCCGACCACCTTTAGGAAGTTGCTGGCGCTGTGGTGAAGAAGGTCACTTCCAGCGAGACTGCCCACATCCTAGCCCACAACCAGCGGGAAACGATCAGCGACCGACGAATTGGGTCAACCGCCGGTCGCAGAAGTAACTGACCTCAACCCCCTTCACATATCCAGTACCTCCCTTCAGCAGTCCATCTTTGTCAACGGGGTGGTTCAGAAGAGGCCAATATCTCTACTTGTAGATACTGGGTCGGCGATTACCATTATTCATGAACGAGTATGGTGTCCTCCGCAGAGTGGTCTACGAAAAGTGAACAGACCAGTACTAGCAGCAAACGGAGGACCTCTATCCATCCTTGGACAGACAGAAGTCCGCATAGTGATTGCCGGAAAAGAGTTCTCACATCAAGTTCTGATCGCTGGAGACATTACCCAGGAGTGTATACTCGGTGCCGATTTCTTGACCACACATGGATTTGTCATCGACTTGGGAAACCATGTGCTGCGTGTCGGAGAGACTTCTACTCCTCTGCTTAGTTCAAAGACACCACTTGCCTCCAGCTACCATGTCTCTGTTGGTGAGACTTTTGTTGTTCACCCGGGAGAAGAGAGACTGTGTAAAGCTAATATCAGTTGTGAATATCCCTCTCTTGCAGGTACTACAGGTGTGGTGGAAGCTCAGGAGGGAATCGAAGAGAAGCATCAGATCCTCTTGGCGCGTGTACTAGCTAACCCTGATCAAGGAACGGTTCCACTGAGAATTGCTAATCTCTCTGGTTCAGCAGTAACACTTTACAAGGGAACCAATCTCGCTAAATTTTGTCCCTTGGGTTCGCCAGATCAGGACACCGAGTATGTGGAGCTACCTATGACAGAGTCGACTCCTGATACACATGTCCATCACGTTGGTCTTCAGCAGTCTCCAGCATCGCTACTTGGAATTGATACCAGAGAGTGGAGTGAACATCAAGTAGAAGCCCTGAATGGACTGGTTAGCGATTTCTCATCTGTCTTTTCCTCTGGTAAAAGTGACCTTGGTCGTACTGATAAAATCTATCATCAAATCAACACAGGTGAAGCAGCTCCCATATGTCAAACCCCTCGTCGGCTTCCCTTTCATAGCAGACAACAAGTCGCTGAGATGCTGGAAGAAATGGGAAGACAAGGTGTTATAGAATCGTCATCTTCTCCATGGGCGTCCCCCATTGTGCTAGTAAAGAAGAAGGACGGTTCTCTGAGGTTTTGCGTGGACTATCGGAAGCTCAACAAAGTCACTACTCGTGACTCCTATCCGCTTCCAAGGGTTGACGACATCCTAGACTCTTTGCATGGTGCCGAATGGTTCACTACACTGGATCTCAGAAGTGGGTATTGGCAAGTGGAAGTTGAACCATCTGACAGACCGAAAACCGCTTTTACAACACCATATGGACTGTATCAGTTCCGCGTAATGCCTTTCGGTCTATGCAACGCCCCTAGCACCTTTCAACGATTGATGGAGCTGGTACTGTCGGGCATGTGCTGGGAGATCTGTTTGATCTACTTGGACGATGTGATTGTCTTCGGACGTAACTGGGATGAACATCTTCAGCGATTACGTCAAGTATTGTCCAGACTTCAAGAAGCTCACCTCAAACTCCATCCAGGGAAATGTCAATTTTTTCGCAAATCTGTGTCGTTCCTTGGTCATGTTATCTCTCAGCATGGTGTGGAGACTGACCCTGTCAAGATTCAAGCAATTACCCACTGGCCTCCTCCGACCAACGCAAAAGAACTCAGGAGTTTTCTTGGACTAGCATCATATTACCGACGCTTTATTCCCAAGTTTGCAGAAATAGCAGCACCTCTCTACCGTCTTCAAGAGAAGGAATCTCGTTTCAGCTGGACTGAACCTTGCCAAACAGCCTTCGATACCTTGAAACAGAAACTCACTACTGCTCCTGTGCTGGCATTCCCTACGCGTGACGGCATGTTTGTGTTAGATACTGATGCTAGTAATATTGCTATTGGTGCTGTACTCTCTCAACTGCAGGGCGGCGTGGAGAAGGTTATTGCATATGGTAGCCGGACACTTTCTAAGTCTGAGAGAAACTACTGTGCTACTAGGCGAGAGCTTCTAGCCCTTGTCTACTTCCTGCGCTATTTCCGAGCTTATCTGCTAGGGAGACCCTTCCACGCTCGAACAGATCATGCTGCACTACAGTGGCTCCAACAATTCAAAGAACCAGAGGGACAAGTCGCTCGATGGCTGGAGCAGATACAAGAGTTTGACTTCCAAACACTTCATCGTCCGGGAAAACTTCACACCAATGCTGATGCTTTGTCCAGAATTGTACCATCTCAAGAAACTGACGCCACAGCAGCAGTGAGCATGGATCCTATCGATACCTCCAATTGGGCACCAGTTTGGACTGACGAAGATCTTCAACACCAGCAAGCTAATGATCCTGACTTGAAGATCATTTTGGAGTGGATGAAGACCTCCAGTGAGAGACCTGCTTTGGTACAAGTAAGCGGTAAAGGTTCTATTGTCCGTTCTCTGTGGGCTCAATGGGACTGCTTGGAGTTGAGAGACAATGTCCTGTATAGGCGTTGGGAAGATAATGTTGGAAATGTTACAATGTTTCAGTTTGTTGTACCACAGGTCCTGGTTGATGATGTTCTACATGCTCTACATGGAGGAATTGGTGGTGGACACCTCGGAATCACGAAGACCCTGAGAAAGATACGAGAGCGTTTCTACTGGCCAGGTCTGCAGAAGGACGTGGAGGATTGGTGTCGAAAGTGTGCGAGGTGTGCTCAAGCCAAGTCCCCTTCTACCTCAGCAAGAGCTCCTCTGGTTCCAAGTGTGGTCGGAGTACCAATGGAAAGAGTAGCGTTGGACATCATTGGACCATTGCCTAAATCCAGACGTGGAAACAAATATGTCCTGGTGATCTCTGATTATTTTACTCGCTGGGCAGAAGCTGTCAGTCTTCCGAATCAAGAAGCATCAACAGTGGCTCAAGCTCTCATGAATGAGTGGATCTGCCGTTATGGAGCTCCCGAATCAATCCATACAGATCAGGGAAGGAACTTCGAGTCCAAGCTGTTCTCTGAGCTCTGTGATCTACTGGATATTCACAAGACCAGAACTACTCCCTACCATCCTCAGTCAGATGGATTAGTGGAGCGTCTGAATCGTACCCTTAGACAACTGTTGACCATTCAGATGCAAAAATGCCCAGAGGATACATGGGATGATCACCTTGCCCCTCTGATGTTAGCTTATCGTTCCAGTATACACGACAGTGTCAAGTTCACACCACACTATCTGATGTTTGGACGAGAAGTACGCCTTCCGGTGGATATTATGTTTGGTGGCGAGAGAGCGCCTGGTGAATCTCCAGCTGAATACACAAGCAATGTGAGGAGCCGCTTCAGCAGAGCGTATGAGACTGCTAGAGATAATGGACAGGGAGCACAGAAGCGACAGAAAGATCACTATGACCGTAAAGTCACAGGAGGAAGATATAAGCCTGGTGATTTGGTGTGGCTCTACTGTCCAGCAGTATCTCCTGGAAAGGCTAAGAAATTTCATAGTGGTTGGAAGGGACCATACAAAATTCTGAAAGTGATCTCCGACGTGGTCTACCGAATACAGCTGGTTACCCCACCAACCGACAGGAGACGAAGACAACGCTTGGTCGTACACTTCAATCGACTGAAGCCCTGTTACACGTCGAGTCCAGGAAACCCTACTGAGAAATCTCCAAGTCAACCGAACCCTCCATCTGCTGGCACACCTACCATAGACCCGCCTGTTGAAGATGATCTGATGGTGCCCATACCAATAGACGAGCCGACATCACAAGTAGCCAATCCAGACACCAACCCAACTTCCCAAGCAACCACTTCAGATGCTGATGCGGCTTCAGAAGCAGTCAGTCCAGATCAAGAAGCAGGCACTCGTGGAGGCAGCTGGTCAGGACAACTTCGGCGCACAGTGCGACCGCCAGACTACTATCGTCCAGGCTCTTCGTGAGGAGGGGGAGTAGTGTAACGCCGGACAGTCTAGACCTGACTTAGTCATGTTCACAGAACAATCACTGCTGTATTTTCATACACATGTCACCTCATCATATGACCTAGCCTAACCTTTAAATATGTGTGCATTGACTGTTGCATGAGAGAGTATTTTCTGAGTCATAACTGTTGCACCGTGTTCCCGACGCTCTGGCTAGCGCTACACTGGTGGCAGCGGTGGGATATCAAGAGTCCTGCAGCTCGCAACTTCTGTTGTCAGACGGGTGTCTTCGTCAACTGTCCAGGAGCCCCAAAGCCCTCGGTTGGCGGAGGGGACAGAGTCCAGCGGCTGGCGTTGTCACCTGTTCTTCACTGTCTTGACCTTGCCCTTAGTGAAGGGCCCTTAAAGGCGAGCTTTGCTGTACTCTCTGTGTATTCTCCTATTTGCTGTTTTTTTTTCCCCTTTTCTCTTAGTCACCGCGAATAATGGCAGCTCCTCAGCTTCGCGCTCCACGTCCTTATTCCCTCGGGGAGGACTTCCAGTTATGGCTGCGTCGGTTCGAAGCATTCGCTAAGGCTGTCAAGACACCGGACGACCAGTTCTGTAATGCTGTTTTGTCTCTGCTAGATGATGGTGCGTTCCGGGCGTTCGACCTGTTACGGAATTCAGACGCGCTTGTTGACGCGGCAGACTACAAAGAATTGACTAAAGCGCTCACCGAGAGATTCAGCCCTGGGACAGCGATGCAGGAGCTACGGTGGCATCTAAGTCAACGAGTTCAGGAGGAAAGAGAGTCACTCGACGAATTCGCAGATGCTCTAATTCACCTCGCAAATCGTGGTTACCCGGACCAGACTGCTAATTTCAGGATGGAGATAGCTGGAGACAGGTTTATTGCTGGTCTCCGGGATGACCGTCTACAAGAAGCGCTGATGCAACAAGAGCCGGACAAATTAAAGAACCTGGATGAAGCCCGCAAGGCAGCAAAGAGATTGGAAGCAGCACAGCTAGCTCGGAAGAAGATGCGTGCTAAGGCAGTGGAAGTCCGGCGAGTTCAGTTCACTGAGCCGACTCTGCCTACTCCTGCTGATGTTAATGCTGTTGGAGCCAGAGCTAGGGGCGACGATGATTTAGCTGAGGCGGTTCGCCAAAACACCGTGATGTTGCAGCAGTTGCTAACCCAGTTCAACAATCGACAACCTACCGGACGTCGTCCTCCACGTCGACCACGCCGACCACCTTTAGGAAGTTGCTGGCGCTGTGGTGAAGAAGGTCACTTCCAGCGAGACTGCCCACATCCTAGCCCACAACCAGCGGGAAACGATCAGCGACCGACGAATTGGGTCAACCGCCGGTCGCAGAAGTAACTGACCTCAACCCCCTTCACATATCCAGTACCTCCCTTCAGCAGTCCATCTTTGTCAACGGGGTGGTTCAGAAGAGGCCAATATCTCTACTTGTAGATACTGGGTCGGCGATTACCATTATTCATGAACGAGTATGGTGTCCTCCGCAGAGTGGTCTACGAAAAGTGAACAGACCAGTACTAGCAGCAAATGGAGGACCTCTATCCATCCTTGGACAGACAGAAGTCCGCATAGTGATTGCCGGAAAAGAGTTCTCACATCAAGTTCTGATCGCTGGAGACATTACCCAGGAGTGTATACTCGGTGCCGATTTCTTGACCACACATGGATTTGTCATCGACTTGGGAAACCATGTGCTGCGTGTCGGAGAGACTTCTACTCCTCTGCTTAGTTCAAAGACACCACTTGCCTCCAGCTACCATGTCTCTGTTGGTGAGACTTTTGTTGTTCACCCGGGAGAAGAGAGACTGTGTAAAGCTAATATCAGTTGTGAATATCCCTCTCTTGCAGGTACTACAGGTGTGGTGGAAGCTCAGGAGGGAATCGAAGAGAAGCATCAGATCCTCTTGGCGCGTGTACTAGCTAACCCTGATCAAGGAACGGTTCCACTGAGAATTGCTAATCTCTCTGGTTCAGCAGTAACACTTTACAAGGGAACCAATCTCGCTAAATTTTGTCCCTTGGGTTCGCCAGATCAGGACACCGAGTATGTGGAGCTACCTATGACAGAGTCGACTCCTGATACACATGTCCATCACGTTGGTCTTCAGCAGTCTCCAGCATCTCTACTTGGAATTGATACCAGAGAGTGGAGTGAACATCAAGTAGAAGCCCTGAATGGACTGGTTAGCGATTTCTCATCTGTCTTTTCCTCTGGTAAAAGTGACCTTGGTCGTACTGATAAAATCTATCATCAAATCAACACAGGTGAAGCAGCTCCCATATGTCAAACCCCTCGTCGGCTTCCCTTTCATAGCAGACAACAAGTCGCTGAGATGCTGGAGGAAATGGAAAGACAAGGTGTTATAGAATCGTCATCTTCTCCATGGGCGTCCCCCATTGTGCTAGTAAAGAAGAAGGACGGTTCTCTGAGGTTTTGCGTGGACTATCGGAAGCTCAACAAAGTCACTACTCGTGACTCCTATCCGCTTCCAAGGGTTGACGACATCCTAGACTCTTTGCATGGTGCCGAATGGTTCACTACACTGGATCTCAGAAGTGGGTATTGGCAAGTGGAAGTTGAACCATCTGACAGACCGAAAACCGCTTTTACAACACCATATGGACTGTATCAGTTCCGCGTAATGCCTTTCGGTCTATGCAACGCCCCTAGCACCTTTCAACGATTGATGGAGCTGGTACTGTCGGGCATGTGCTGGGAGATCTGTTTGATCTACTTGGACGATGTGATTGTCTTCGGACGTAACTGGGATGAACATCTTCAGCGATTACGTCAAGTATTGTCCAGACTTCAAGAAGCTCACCTCAAACTCCATCCAGGGAAATGTCAATTTTTTCGCAAATCTGTGTCGTTCCTTGGTCATATTATCTCTCAGCATGGTGTGGAGACTGACCCTGTCAAGATTCAAGCAATTACCCACTGGCCTCCTCCGACCAACGCAAAAGAACTCAGGAGTTTTCTTGGACTAGCATCATATTACCGACGCTTTATTCCCAAGTTTGCAGAAATAGCAGCACCTCTCTACCGTCTTCAAGAGAAGGAATCTCGTTTCAGCTGGACTGAACCTTGCCAAACAGCCTTCGATACCTTGAAACAGAAACTCACTACTGCTCCTGTGCTGGCATTCCCTACGCGTGACGGCATGTTTGTGTTAGATACTGATGCTAGTAATATTGCTATTGGTGCTGTACTCTCTCAACTGCAGGGTGGCGTGGAGAAGGTTATTGCATATGGTAGCCGGACACTTTCCAAGTCTGAGAGAAACTACTGTGCTACTAGGCGAGAGCTTCTAGCCCTTGTCTACTTCCTGCGCTATTTCCGAGCTTATCTGCTAGGGAGACCCTTCCACGCTCGAACAGATCATGCTGCACTACAGTGGCTCCAACAATTCAAAGAACCAGAGGGACAAGTCGCTCGATGGCTGGAGCAGATACAAGAGTTTGACTTCCAAACACTTCATCGTCCGGGAAAACTTCACACCAATGCTGATGCTTTGTCCAGAATTGTACCATCTCAAGAAACTGACGCCACAGCAGCAGTGAGCATGGATCCTATCGATACCTCCAATTGGGCACCAGTTTGGACTGACGAAGATCTTCAACACCAGCAAGCTAATGATCCTGACTTGAAGATCATTTTGGAGTGGATGAAGACCTCCAGTGAGAGACCTGCTTTGGTACAAGTAAGCGGTAAAGGTTCTATTGTCCGTTCTCTGTGGGCTCAATGGGACTGCTTGGAGTTGAGAGACAATGTCCTGTATAGGCGTTGGGAAGATAATGTTGGAAATGTTACAATGTTTCAGTTTGTTGTACCACAGGTCCTGGTTGATGATGTTCTACATGCTCTACATGGAGGAATTGGTGGTGGACACCTCGGAATCACGAAGACCCTGAGAAAGATACGAGAGCGTTTCTACTGGCCAGGTCTGCAGAAGGACGTGGAGGATTGGTGTCGAAAGTGTGCGAGGTGTGCTCAAGCCAAGTCCCCTTCTACCTCAGCAAGAGCTCCTCTGGTTCCAAGTGTGGTCGGAGTACCAATGGAAAGAGTAGCGTTGGACATCATTGGACCATTGCCTAAATCCAGACGTGGAAACAAATATGTCCTGGTGATCTCTGATTACTTTACTCGCTGGGCAGAAGCTGTCAGTCTTCCGAATCAAGAAGCATCAACAGTGGCTCAAGCTCTCATGAATGAGTGGATCTGCCGTTATGGAGCTCCTGAATCAATCCATACAGATCAGGGAAGGAACTTCGAGTCCAAGCTGTTCTCTGAGCTCTGTGATCTACTGGATATTCACAAGACCAGAACTACTCCATACCATCCTCAGTCAGATGGATTAGTGGAGCGTCTGAATCGTACCCTTAGACAACTGTTGACCATTCAGATGCAAAAATGCCCAGAGGATACATGGGATGATCACCTTGCCCCTCTGATGTTAGCTTATCGTTCCAGTATACACGACAGTGTCAAGTTCACACCACACTATCTGATGTTTGGACGAGAAGTACGCCTTCCGGTGGATATTATGTTTGGTGGCGAGAGAGCGCCTGGTGAATCTCCAGCTGAATACACAAGCAATGTGAGGAGCCGCTTCAGCAGAGCGTATGAGACTGCTAGAGATAATGGACAGGGAGCACAGAAGCGACAGAAAGATCACTATGACCGTAAAGTCACAGGAGGAAGATATAAGCCTGGTGATTTGGTGTGGCTCTACTGTCCAGCAATATCTCCTGGAAAGGCTAAGAAATTTCATAGTGGTTGGAAGGGACCATACAAAATTCTGAAAGTGATCTCCGACGTGGTCTACCGAATACAGCTGGTTACCCCACCAACCGACAGGAGACGAAGACAACGCTTGGTCGTACACTTCAATCGACTGAAGCCCTGTTACACGTCGAGTCCAGGAAACCCTACTGAGAAATCTCCAAGTCAACCGAACCCTCCATCTGCTGGCACACCTACCATAGACCCGCCTGTTGAAGATGATCTGATGGTGCCCATACCAATAGACGAGCCGACATCACAAGTAGCCAATCCAGACACCAACCCAACTTCCCAAGCAACCACTTCAGATGCTGATGCGGCTTCAGAAGCAGTCAGTCCAGATCAAGATGCTGATCAAGAAGCAGGCACTCGTGGTGAAGCAGGCACTCGTGGAGGCAGCTGGTCAGGACAACTTCGGCGCACAGTGCGACCGCCAGACTACTATCGTCCAGGCTCTTCGTGAGGAGGGGGAGTGGTGTAACGCCGGACAGTCTAGACCTGACTTAGTCATGTTCACAGAACAATCACTGCTGTATTTTCATACACATGTCACCTCATCATATGACCTAGCCTAACCTTTAAATATGTGTGCATTGACTGTTGCATGAGAGAGTATTTTCTGAGTCATAACTGTTGCACCGTGTTCCCGACGCTCTGGCTAGCGCTACACTTGTATTGACCCTGAGCACTAACACTCAGGAAAATGCACTCTCATGGCGATCTGAAGCTTAGTCGAGCTTAGTGCCGCACAAAGTTGCATAGTAATCTAGTAGACTTGGTGTGTGAGAATGTTATGATGCCACTAAAACAGGAAAATGCACTTTCATGAGGATCTTGGGTCTGAAGTGCACTAGTAATCTAGTAGACATGGTGTGTGAGAATGCTGTGATGCCAGTAAAACGAGAGAATGCACTGTCATGATGATCTTGGGTCTGAAGTGCACTAGTAATCTAGTAGACATGGTGAGTGAGAATGCTGTGATGCCAGTAAAACGAGAGAATGCACTGTCATGATGATCTTGGATGTGAAGTGCACTAAGTTGCATAGTAATCTAGTAGACTTGGTGTGTGAGAATGCTATGATGCCACTAAAACAAGAAAATGCACTCTCATGAGGATCTTGGGTCTGAAGTGCACTAGTAATCTAGTAGACATGGTGTGTGAGAATGCTGTGATGCCACTAAGACGAGAAAAATTAATTCTCTCTCATGAGGATCTTGGGTCTGAAGTGCACTAATTTGCATAGTAATCCAGTAGACTTGGTGTGTGAGAATGCTATGATGCATGCCACTAAAACAAGAAAATGCACTCTCATGAGGATCTTGGATGTGAAGTGCACCAAGTTGCATAGTAGTCTAGTAGACTTGGTGTGTGAGAATGTTATGATGCCACTAAAACAAGAAAATGCACTCTCATGAGGATCTTGGATGTGAAGTGCACCAAGTTGCATAGTAATCTAGTAGACTTGGTGTGTGAGAATGCTATGATGCCACTAAAACAAGAAAATGCACTCTCATGAGGATCTTGGATGTGAAGTGCACCAAGTTGCATAGTAATCTAGTAGACTTGGTGTGTGAGAATGCTATGATGCCATTAAAACAAGAAAATGCACTCTCATGAGGATCTTGGGTCTGAAGTGCACTAGTAATCTAGTAGACATGGTGTGTGAGAATGCTGTAATAGAGTGACGATATAGGGTTACTCACTACTACTTCGCATGATACAGTAACAGCATTTAGTTGATCAAATGAGAGTAAAAATTACTAGTCAAATTTAATGTACAAAATAATAGTTCTTTGTTTTGGATGATGTTAACATCACAGCTGTAGGAAATCTTCTTGATCAGGACCTACAAGCAAATAAAGTAGTATAATAAGACGACAAGGAAATATCTTACTAGTGAGAAAAAGTAAGGTGGAATAGCGAAAGAGGGTAATTCACCACATATGCAAGTGTCATTAAAATTCATTTTAGTGAAAAGTAAGTAGGTGGAGTACTTAATTAAGAGATAAATTTAGGTTCTGTACTGTGAATGACATAAATGGGAGTACCATTATACTGATGTGTTACTCACTTATAGGCATAGTATAAAATAGCATCATCATGACATGCTGTATCAAGTCACTTTAAAAAGGCAACACAAAGGCCTATTAGATCTATTTATCAATGCATGCTATTCTATGGACACTTACAGAAAACAAGTTCAATAGTATGTAGCACTGACTTTCTACAATCAGAAGATATTTGGCTAAATTGACATGCAGGCATCACAAATGCCTATGAAATACAGATCTTTCAATTTTAAAACTAGCCATGGCCACTTGTTACATCAACACATGAATAAGCATTCCTGCTATGTGTACACAGTGTTTGCAGAGATTCTTTATGCACAGAGGTCTCTTTTTGAATTGATAGTTTGTACTGCTGACAGCCATTAGTAGTTATGTGGCTCTGCTCAAACATGAAGTGTTTCATACACTTTTGTTCACAGACTCTCCGACATGTTTGCAGAGTTGTTGCTTCCTCTTGCAATGTGGAAATTACCTCAAGAGTTTGCCAGTGATATACGCTTAACAAGCAATGACTACGGTTATACAGCACTAGATTTAATTTCTCGCATGCAATGGTAAAAACAAACAGATTTACAATAGACTGTAATGAACATTACATAACACCACACTTGTAGTCATCACCACAGTTTTAGGACATATCATGAGAGTATACCAGTATGGTAACAGTGCAAGTCATTACCAGTGTGAAAAGAAACCAATAGTAGACAGTATGTTAGTGAGATAATACTCTCAATAGAGGGGTTGTGCCACTTGTGAGGAAGTACGTCACTATACGTAAACACACATTTATTGTCATAGTACACAGGTTGCCACTAGGAAGTGAGCTAGGCCACAGGTAGCATGCGCTGACATACAGCTAGGTAAGTATAATATTTCATGTATGGTTCCATGTGGCCCACCATGGCTCATGTTGATATCATCTACAAACTGGATCAGCGCAAGCGTGGATCATGCAGTCAAGCGCACAATTTTCAGTCAGTGTGTGGCCCTTTGTGTACACTTACACTGCATTTGCTACTGTTCCATTAGTCAGCAATGCATGGACCCTAACATTATTTTGTCAGAACAGTTGCTTGTTACTGGTTCAAATCATTGTTGAGATGACATTATTAATAATAATAACAATGAGCACTTAAAGAGGTCAACAAGGTTGAATATCGTAATGATCTGATCTTTAGATTGTAGCCACAGCTCCTGCAGGTGTTCAAAAAGAGAAAGGAGTAATTAGAAGTACCGTATAGCGGGAAATTTTTGCGGGAGAAAATTTTCGAGAATGCGCGAGATAGAGCATTTCGCGAATAACATTTTCGCGAACCAGCACTATTGCCCTATATGTGTCAACAAAAACAAGACATTCGCAGATAATATTTTCGCGAATAGCCTGTAATTCGCGAAATTCGCGAAAATTTTATTCCGCGGAAATTTCCCGCTATACGGTATACACTGTACCATCAGTGACTCTACAATAGTCTACAATGGTAACAGTTACCATAGTTACGGCTATAAAGAACTATTAAACTATGTCTTTGACCATACATCAAGCCGGTAAAGTGCCCTTCTTTGGTGATACATAAACTGATATGCAGATGCAAACATCCTACACCTTGACACACATGCAAATATTTAACACACACACAGAATTACCAATCATACTCCTCTAGGTTCAACAACGACAGCTCATACTCATCTGGTTCACATATTGAATGGCTACAAAAATTGATCGAGAAGAAAAAACAGATGGTGAGAGGGAGAGGTCGAGAGAGGTAGGAGGAAAGAGAGAGTAGGTAGAGTAGGTAGAGACACTGTCACACACGCCTGCGTACACACACACGCATGCACGCACGCACTCACACACACACACACACACACACACACACACACACACACACACACACACACACACACACGCATGCGCACACGCACACATACTGTACTAAGACTTAACACTTATACTGGTCTGGTGGCTACAGGAATTGATCAAGAGAGAAAGAGGTTGGATGGAGCTCTGTAGGGAAAGAGAGAGTGGTGGGAGGGAAGAAGAAGAGAGAGAGGGAAGAAGAGAGTGCATGGTGGGATAGAAGAGAGAGAGAGAGAGGTGGGAGAAAGAAGAGAGGTGGGAAAAAGAGGGAGGAGAGAGTGGTAGGAGAAAGAGGGAGAGAATGAGAGAGAGAGATGGAGGGAGAAATAGAGGAAGAGAGACGTGGGGATGAAGTAAATGAGTACAAAACACTGCATCAACACATACTGATGATGGGTATATGATGAGTATGATGATGAGTATGATGAGTAAGTACCCATCATACTCATCTACGCTAATTATTGGGCGGCTATGAGGTAACAATACACATAAATGTGTAGGAAATCGCCGGTGACCCTATGCAAAGGATAAATACCCAATGTACAGGATAATTGGTAACTGCTCACATGAGCAAATCCCTAATACATTTCCACGCGGGCGTCATCATTCGGGTTATTAGCGCCTATGCAGATCTTGACCACCAGTTAAATCGCCACCAAAGAAGAAAAATATGGCTATTTCAGGCACCCAGGAACACTTTTGCTGGATAACGTTGATAGATATGCCAGCGATCGTTTGGCAATGCGTTAAATTGTGCTGGAAGCTTCTTCGCAGCAGAATTGTCCAAGTCGCCGATTCCACAGCTTAGTATGGGACTAGAAGTATCTTAGGAAGACAGCTACCTAAGTAAAACCACGGCTAGGATAAACATGTGGCATCAGTGCGATGGATAACAACCAATGTAGTTTGAAGAGCGGTTTGCTTGGTTTTGTGGCGTGGCCTATAGGTCGTAGGTATGCTGTTTCTATGGGACTGAAACTGTCCGAGTATAATTCTGTGCTCGGTTCTACTTATACAGTTGGAATTGGAAAGCCTGGTTATTTGCACGTTCAGAAGCAGTACTATGATGAGTATAGCTATCTTAGTCTTGGCACAAACATGGCCAAGTATGCGGGTTTTGTCAAAAATTAACGACGTAACAAGAAATATCAAGTTCAGAAAAATTCAGCCCAAACACTGATTGCCCGCGCTAATGTGCTAAAATTCCCTAGTTACCAATCCTGTACATGATGGAGATATTTATCTATGTCCTATGACAGTCAGCTATGACTTGTGGTAGAGAGAGAAAGGTGTGTGAGGGAGGCGCATAGAAATGAGAGAGGTGAGAAAGAGCGAGGAAAGAAGAAATACAGAGAGATCATGGGGTGGAGGAAGTGGGAGGAGTGAGAGAGATCTCTAGGGAAGGAAAGAGAGGAGATATAGAATCACTGTCACACACGCACACACTGTGATTCACTACTCCCATGTTCGGTAGTTACAGAGATCAATCTAGAGAGGAATCGAACGATAGAGAGTGAAAGAATAAACAGAGATAGGTAGAGAAAAGTGTCACACATACCTATGAAGTGAGTCTGCCACTGTCTGCTATAATAAGAGACTGCATGATGAGGCAAAGACACAACTGTCAAGAACTATAAAGCATTTAAAATGTTGCAATGCTGTACATGTGAAGTGTGGTTAAGATTCTCTATCAATTGTGCACAACAGTGTATCAGTCTGAACATAAGAAGATAAGAGAAACAAAACAAAAGATTAATCAACTCTAGCCAATTTTATGTGTATGGTCTAGTAACAGAACATAATAATTATAGTGTCATACATAATGTGTTGAACAAGGGGCGGTCGCTCCAATTGGTCCTGTACTTACATCTGCGACCGCGGTCAAGATTCGGTGATTGAAGCAATCAAGGCCAAATTTCCCCGCTCTGGTCAACAGTCAAGACACGCTAGAGCTAGCTAATTACCAAGAGATGCGTTGCTTGATGCACATACACTAATTAACACACAGCTCAGTCAGTAAAGCACATACACTAATGCACCTATCAATGTGACGCCCCACCCCCCAGTTGGGGGGATAGTCAGGGAAAGACGGGATTTTACGTGCCGAGTGAGCCCCTGGGGTGGGACATTTGATCAGCGCCGGATTTGTGACCGCCATACCAGAGAGCTATTAAGGTTGCCTTGAGATCAAATCCCCTCTCTTACCCCACCCAGCAGCCTGGGGGTTTGATCGAAAATTTGTCCACACTAGTCGGGCATTTGAACAGACGTAATGTCAAATCCCCACCCTCCCCCAACTGGGGGGGTGGGGCGTCACATTGATAGGTGCATAACACACAGCTCAGTCAGTAAAGCACATACACTAACACACAGCTCAGTCAGTAAAGCACATACACTAACACAGAGCTCAGTCAGTAAAGCACATACACTAACACACAGCTCAGTCAGTAAAGCATGCACATACACTAACACACAGCTCAGTCAGTAAACCACGCGTATATACTAAGTAAAGCCCATTATACAACATGTATATACCTCAGTGAGCACTAACAGCACACACAACAGCCTGACTGCTCTGCCTCTTGCATTATATCAGTCCAGGAGATAAGCCCGAACGGCCGCCATTTTTGACAGAAAACAATGACTTTGGCTCACACGAGTGGATTCATAGCGCTTTTCCGGTCCTATCTTGGAGCTGGGCGGACGACAACTCTAGACATCTTTCGGTCCTATTTTGGAGGTGGATGACAAACGTAACGTCTATCGAAAAAATAAGGACTCGCTTATTTTCCGGGGGCAAAATAAGGACTCTCTAATTTTTCCGGGGGCAAAAATAAGGACTCCGGGACAGAACCTATGGCGCGCCGTTGGTATCAAAAATAACGTAGACGTAAGTAAGAACAATTTTGGCCCGTGGCAGCGCGGCCGTGGGCTTGTAGCTGTGTTAACTCCTTAACCCTTTAACCCCTTATGTCGCCTTTTGGCGACATACATACTTCAGACACCATAACTTTATCAAAAAGTGTTAAAATATCCCAAAATTAAGCCAAATTGAAGAATACAAATAACCGCCAAAAATTGACTGGTTTTGGCATTTCTATGGCTTCAGTGCAAATTTCACAACATTTTAGGGAAAACAAAATGGCTGCCAAGAAAATTTGGACATTTTATGGCTTCAGGGTGCTCGCAAACACATTTTTGTGCATTCTCTATGATCTGGGCTACATTTTGCACTCACCAAAACCACTGCTATTTGTGTGTACTTTTCAGCAGCCAGCCCCAAAGTACTAACTTTGAGCAAAATTTGACGAGGTCGTTGCACTTTATCGGCTTCACTTTCGAAGTGGGAGGGGCATATTGACCGACTTGAGTGTGGGCAATTGCGGCTACTCACTGGGGTAAAAGGACGCAAATTTGAGACCAGTAGCTCAAAAGACACGAGATATTCACGAGAGAAGTGGTCAGCATTTACGAGGTTAAAATTTCAGCTGGATAATTTAGTAATTAAAGGGTTAAGCATTGCAATGTACTGTTGAAATGATGTTGAAATGCCTTCTGATGTTGTGTTTTTTGCCTTCTTGTGATCTAGATCTAAATCTAGCTCTTGGCAGGCTGCCTCCAATAGGATTTATTGCTAAAATTATATTACTTTTAAGTTACCAAGTACTTTTAATCATCACTATCATCTTGTTCTAAATTGTGTACTTATTATAATATTTATAAAAAAAAAATTAAGGACTCCAAGAGATATGTGGAGGCCAGGCATAGCTATCTATTGGTTAACTCTATAATCAGTGTGTTAGTAACAGTGTGCTTTGTTTACCTGATCAATTGCAATGTCAAAGAAAAGTTCTCCTATGCAGTTAAAAAACTCTTTTGCCTTCTTAATGTCGCCTGACCCTTCTGTGATAAATCGGTGGTGGTCTGATCTTAGAGATTGCAAGGTACGGGCTTCACTGCGTCCTCTGGTGGACAAAGGAATCTTGATGTCATGCAGCCTTATTTACCTTGCACCACAAACAGCAGTGTCTACCTATAATTTGAGTGTATCATTAATTATTAGAAATGTTGTTGATGTAAACATACCAGAAGCTCCAGATAGCCCATAGCAAGTAGATAGGAATTCATAGTCACCAGAAAAAAACAGATGAAGCCTGTATGTGCGTATAAGTGTATATGATGTCAAGGATTTAGTTTTGATTAAATCTACCTCCATTCCATTCCTTCTAATTCTGTAATATGATCCTTGTATTGATCAAGGGCTGTGTGCAAGTTGTATGTGCAGTCTCCAGCTCTGTAGACATGCAGCCAAAAGTGTCGTATTTTTGATCGAGTTTGGATGGGGTACATTCATAACTTGCAACGTGAACTTGAAACTTCCATGCATGGCCCTTGTCTCCACCTAACTTCAACCAGATTTCATCAGCTGGTATGGCACCATTGTGCCATGTGAACCCAGTTGATGACCTATGATCACAGTTACATGTATAGTTTGGTGTTGTTGTTAAAATTAATTGATGTGCTAACCGATCGCTAACTTTCCGTATCAGGTTGGGAACAAACACAAATGGAGCCTCGCATATCCTCTCTCCTCCTCTCTCCTCCTCCATCGTTTGGAAAGTTAAAAGGAACCATTTCACAAGCCAAATTATCTCCAACTTCGGTTGAAGCTAAAGCTCTCTGCTTCCTCTCACTCACCAAGGTAATGTTGAAAGTTTTCAGCCACCTATGCACATACAATTGACTTGTGTACTATTAAACTAGTCATATCTGTATACCTCCTCAGAGTCCTCAGCTTAGTCCATGGTATGGCTAGTGTGGTTTTTATGTCAAGTGCCTGCTCTGCTGGAATTTCTAGAGGCACAGCCTCTTGTAGTAGCCTTTGCCTCTGCTCTTTGGTTAGCATTCTGACCTCTTCCTCTAGATCTAACCCTAGAGTACTACGAGTCTCTTGAACATGCTGCAAACGCCTTTTCAGAGTTTTTCTCGTAGCATCGACTGTATCAACTTGCTTCTGTTGTACTGGTATTAGAGTGATTGGCTGTAAATTGAGTTTATAATGAATGAATTCACACTGATTATATAATGTATTTTACCTTTCCTCTGGTAGGAAATTTTATCACGCTTCCCTCACTCTCTGTCATCAAGCGTCTAACAAGTGATGTTGCCACCTCCCTCTCAACTGGATTGGTTGGTGTTGTGCGAGGTGTGTCTAAAATGTCTTGCACTGTGATTGATGGCTGGCACTGCTGCAAACCTCTCAAATAGACCTAGGATCACTGTGTTGGGTTTTTTAATTGAGGTACTGCTGAGATGATGGCTGTGACAGCATGCAGGGACAGTCCAGCTTCTGGCTAAACTGTAGCCACTTACAGCAACACTGAGAGCATACCAGTGATCCACACGATAGTTCAACCGGTTGACAGAGGATTTCTGTGCAGATTGGACACTCAAGAGTTTTAGCAAGATCACTAGATGTTGTGAGAGGTGAGGTGATAGCTGGTGAAGCAACTGTGTGTATGTGTCTTGTGACATCATAGATGTTTTCTGCACTCGGCCTTCCTTTTATTGTTTTTTTTTGTTTTTTCCGCCACCTTTTTCTCGGCTGATTTTGCTCAGATGATCACAAACCTGCACGCATGCATAAAATTTTACATGACTGTTTGCAATTACTTTTCTGGTGTTGCTTACACTGCATTGCTCTTCTTTGTGTTCTTCCCAGATAAAGATGGTAACTGAGTGGCTGTATGGCATGCCCTTGGCATCTGCACTACGCTTTCGGAGTGTTGTTGCATAGCACTGATCGCAAAACTCAGTTGGGTGAATACTGGGACTGTCATGTACCACATCTAACCCAAAGGTGAGGCTCAATGATTGCTGATGTGTGCTGCATGAATAGGTAGTTCCTTTTTTCCTACTTTTATGTAGGAGACCACTGCACACTCTACAATATCGCTCCAGATTGTGTGGATCAGCCATTCAAAGCAACCTGTGTTCAAGATTTTTGTTGTGAATTTGATGGTCCATTACTTCGTTTAAAAAAAAAACCTAGTGCTTTGATCTAATTATCAACAACAGCTAACATGCATACCTTATAAGAAAAACAAGTAGAGGTATGCTCAAGCAAGTCGAGGGCGGTCCTGTGGTTTGATCTGTACAGAAACTTATCAAGCGTGAAGAGTTTGAATTTTTGCAGCAGCTGCATGCGCAATAGCTGCACAGCTGCATAATGTGCGTGTATGAATGCGCAGTACAAGTATTCTTAACCACATTGGATGAGACAATCGGTTGAATCGTGAATACTGTTGATAGGTAACCAGGATATGGTCTTACTACACTTAGCAACCACCCTTAAGGTGGCGGTATACCGCTTTTTATGAATATTAATGAGCGACTTTCTTTTTATCTGCAGCTCGTGATAGAGCAACGCTAGCAGCGTGAAACTCGCTCTGATGCATCAATGAGTGTGTCTCAATGTATAATGCAGCTTGAAACGTTGCACAAAATTCTACACCAAGGAATTATTTAGGAATAATTGACATCGTACGGATGCGCATTTTTCTAGCCAAAAATCTCTCCTGGTTAACCGTGCAGCAAAGGTTACCAGCTGAAATTCGACTCTTATAAACCATTTCTAGGTGCTGAAGAAGAGTTTTCTGCATTTACTTTTTCTGATTTTAAGAAAAACACTTCTACATTCTAAATCATGGCTGATTTTGCAGAGACGTCCATGTTTGTCGATGCATAGAACAGTTACGTTCAGCGTGGGTCAACAAAACTCTTCGTCAGCACCTAGAAATGATTTATAAGAGTCGAATTTCAGCTGGTAACCTTTGCTGCACGGTTAGCCTGGAGAGATTTTTGGCTAGAAAAATGCGTATCCGTACGATGTCGATTATTCCTAAATTATTCCTTGGTGTAGAATATTGTGCAACGTTTCAAGCTGCATTATACATTCAGACACACTCATTGATGCATCAGAGCGAGTTTTACGCTGCTAGCGCTGCTCTGTCACGAGCTGCAAATAATAAAAGTCGCTCATTAATATTCATAAAAACCGGTATACAGCCACCTTAACAACACAGCCATGCTTTTAAGGTGGCGGGTAACCAAAATTAATGATATTCATGATTTTACTGGGTGCTGTTATTTTCACGACAAGACTGAACTTGGTGGCTGCTTTTTGCACTCAGTCTTACTCGCGCTGTCTCTAGGGCCTGATTAATGTAAGTTTCGAGCCTATGCTCCCCGCCGTCGCGAAGCTACAAGACCGACCATCGCGAGGAGGTTAGTGCAGTTTTTATCGAGTTGCATGCTAAACGAAGAGCTTACAGCTACATGAGCACGCTTACCACCCCAGGATCTAGGACTTCAAGGATGCTTTTCGATATCTCTCTTTTGTTCGTTAGATACACGATCGAACGTCAAACTGTTTGGCGTTCGATCGTGTATCTAACGAACAAAAGAGAGATATCGAAAAAGCATCCTTGAAGTCCTAGATCCTGGGGTGGTAAGCGTGCTCATGTAGCTGTAAGCTCTTCGTTTAGCATGCAACTCGATAAAAACTGCACTAACCTCCTCGCGATGGTCGGTCTTGTAGCTTCGCGACGGCGGGGAGCATAGGCTCGAAACTTACATTAATCAGGTCCTAGAGACAGCGCGAGTAAGACTGAGTGCAAAAAGCAGCCACCAAGTTCAGTCTTGTCGTGAAAATAACAGTACCCAGTAAAATCATGAATATCATTAATTTTGGTTACCCGCCACCTTCACCCGGTTCGGAAACCCTGCCCATCAAATACAGAGGTTTTCCAAGATTTTGCCATTTTCAACCGAAAACCGTCGAGCGTTGTGCACGCATGCGTGCTATCAAACATGCGCTTAATTGCTTATTAGGGAGGCACGGCCGGTGAGAGAGAGGTGTGGCTTGGGGAGGAGGCTAGTCTATACACCGTGCCTAGCCTCCTCCCTAATAAAGCAATTAAGCGCATGTTTGATAGTACGCATGCGTGCACAACGCTCGACGGTTTTCGGTTGAAAATGGCAAAATCTTGGAAAACCTCTGTATGATAGAAAACGTTTTCTGTATTGGCATCACGGCGTGATGGCTAGGGTTTCCATTAACTTGTTGATTAAACGGGACCATCCTCTTAACTACAATAAATATGTCTGCTGTGAAGAGAAGGGTGCGACAAGAAGTCGTTCATCGTACTCTAGTTCGAGGATCGGAGAAGGCACAGCCACTAGAAATAACCAGCATAAATGAGTCTGCGTCCCAAGGAGAACCAGAAGATCATTGTACCAGCGAGCTTCCAGTGCAGCAGTATTCCAACACGGACAACGATAGCCCAACTGCAGTTGGTTTGCCATCACTGCACAAGATCAAGCAGAAGGCTAGCATAGCTGCTTGGGAAGCAATAAGGCCTGCTATCCTCAATACTGTGACTGAGAGTTTTGCTATGCCTAAAGATCAGCTCTGCACATATTGTGATGTCATGCCAGCTTCTTTCAGGTGCTTGCAGTGTGGTCCATCAGTTTACTATTGTAGTAGTTGCTTGCATGACTGGCATAAAAACAATAATGTGTTTCACACAGCAGAAGAATGGAAGGTATGGCTGTTACGTATGACTCATTATGCATTCACTGTGCTTCAGGATGGTGAATTTTGCCCTGCTGATATAAAAGATCGAGTGATTGATAAATTAATGCACACCTGTACTACAAGAAGAAGGATTTCGGTTTGTGTAATTGATGAAAGAGGTAAGTAATAAATTAAAGTTGTAGTTCAAGTCATGTGAATGTGTATAGGCATAGAGCACCAAGTCTTACTTGTGTGCTGTCAGTGTGAACCAATACCTGTCACCATGGTAAGAGCTCGTCTGTGGCCAGCTACTCCCCAACATTCTCGCCTCGCCTTCTCATTTGAGTTTCTTGATTGGGCGGAGGCATTATTACTAGAATGCCAAGTTGCTGTCAAGGATTTGTGTAAAGCTCTTTACTTCAAATGTCCACATCTTGTTTTCAAAGTTAGTTATCAAACACTACACAAGCCGACAAATTTTTTCATATTAGAGGAAAGATATTTATTCATCACTGTTGGACTCATTTGAAGAATACAGGTGAGTTATTTTTTCTACTATAATGATTATTTTAAACACATTTTTATTAAGATACATGAAGCATGAATTACGACAGCTTTCTTTTCTATGTGAAGATCTCGACCATGGTAACATTTGCCCTGCCTGTCCAAAAGTATGTAAAACATTAATGATTTTACATACAACATAAATAATTAAAGGATGAAGGACAAATGATTGTTTCTATGGATGCATTGTTTGGTCTTCCTCGTAAAAAGTCTGCTGGTACAACTTTACGCCAACCTTTGCATGGAATGCTCTTCTTTGAAGATCAAGATGAAGTGGACACATTTGTTGAGGCTGCCTCAATAAACAAAGGACAGATGAACAAGGTACAAATAGGTTAAGAATAATTCCCCAAAAAAGAATTACATTTTCAGGACTGCGAGTGCAGTAGCTTTTTGGCTGGAGACACTTTAAGATCTTCCACACGCTACCATGCTTTAGATGAAACTGCTTTGTTTGGGTGTGGTTGCCGTCATGAATTTCCATTGAGATTTTTCAGCCTGAAACATGGAGAGAGGTACAAGTTTATACTACGTATACAAATTCTACTGGCAGTATTCAAGATAGTTATGTCTAGTGTGCCAAGAAAAATGTTATTATCAAGTGACCCACCACTCTTACAGGCTTGCTTACGCTATTTGAATGGTTGAATATTTATTGAAAAATAAAAACCAAGCAGTCCAGTGTTCTGTGATGTATGATATTGCATGCAACCTACAGAAGCATCTGAAAGTAAGATCAGTAGCAAAAAATTAATAATGTGACACCATTGGCAATGACGTTTTACTGTCTGTGTGTAGAATCATAGGACTGACCTTCTTGAGCAGTTAACAAGTCTTGTTGTTCCTGTCTTCCATGCATATGGACATTCTGCTCAGTGTCAGGTTAGAACTGATAGACTCATTGTTGAATCAATGTACAAGCTAGTGTATGCAGGTTGAGTTCAGTCCCATGCATAATAATACTGGTTTATCTGATGGGGAAGTAATGGAAAGACTTTGGTCCTACCTCAGAAGATTTTCTCGCATGACTAAAGAAATGAGACCATCTCATCGCATTGATGTTTTATCACATGCTCTTTTGTATTACTCCTCTTTGAAGACTGATAAGCTTGGTAGGATAACTTGTTATCTACAAATTAAAATTAAATGCACTCTATTATAACAGCTGACTTACTGGTTGCTCGGTGGAGGAAAGCTGTGAATGTGCAGACAACAGCTACAGAAAATTTTGAGTCCTTGGTTGAGACAAGCACCTGCATGCAGTGAGTTACATTTGATTTAAATTTAATTATTTTGATATGATTATTATGCCTCGGTGGGCGGAGCCACGAGGCATACAGTAGTCGTGGTGTCAGTCAGTCAGTCATTCTGTCTGTCTGTCGCAACGATTTCTCGTAGCTCGCTGAAAACTAATCGCTGAAAAAAGCAACACGGGTAGAAATCGATACTTGCTCGGATTTGTATTTTCAGAAGTTGGATTTTAAAGCTTAGTGCGTAAGTTACCGCGTGAATTGCACACCTGGATGGCTGTTGGTGGTGATGTAGACTTCTGAGGAGACAAAGTTGTCTAAAGCTGGCTGCCTTGCAGCCAGTGAGTGTATGAACAGCGTGGCAGACTTGTATATGAAGCTTCGTTCTTGAGTTATGGCGTAATTTGCTTACCTCGCGATCGATGGCAGTTGCTGGCGATCTAGAGTTCGCCGTAGCACAAAACTACCCACAATTGACTGCCTAGAAGCTGATAGGTTAGAACTTCACTACAGGATAGCAGCGCATGTCTAAAGAAATGGTGTAAGCAAGCTATAGACACTATATCTCGATCGCTCGTGTGTTGTGCCCTGCACTCCAACTAGACACGCCCAGTTGAATTAGTGGTCAGCGCTCATTGGCTTCTGATTGCATAACTATTATACTGCATTGTAATTGCTGTGCAATAATAGCTGCAGCTGTTGAATGTGAAATGGTGGCATTCCACCGAGGCATCTGCACCCTTGGTGCTTTATGTTGATCAGGCATTGATGATGATGTTGTCAAACAATGGATCCAGGAAGAGAAGTCTATGATACAGACAACAGTCAAAACCAGTGAGACATTGTTGTAATTGCATAGTTGTTATAATCGGTATGAGTTCATTGATAATGGCTCGCAAATCAGCTAATGAAAACATAATTGTCGTTCTGTTACTGTAGCACTGCCTGATTGGAAGCTAAAATACATTAAGTTGTTGCAACAGTACTACTCACTAAGGTAAATTTTAATGCTATCAATTTTGTCATGTGTGTATGTGATTCTAATTCCCAGCTTGAACGGTATCATGAATTCTAAGCATGTATGCTTAGACCAAGTGGGATTTGTATTTATATGCAGGTATGAAAAAAGCCTCTGTGATATTGAAGCAATTCATTGCTTGAGAGTGAGGTGGCTGCCTACTGATCCCTTGTACATAGAAGGTTGCAAACAATTGTCACAGGCAAAATGTGCTCAGTTGAGACATTCCATGTGGGTATCTGTAGTTAGAAGATGGTTTCTTCTACAAATGAAGGCAAAATATGCAGGTATAATTAATTTCATGTACATGTACATGAAGATAAGACAATAATAATTTATCACTAATATTATTGTTTATTTTTGTATGCAGATGGACAAAAGATTGCCAAAAGATTGTCTGTTCAGATATCCAAGGAAACAACCAAAATTTCAAAAGCACTTGAAAATTACAACACTTTTTCTTCTGAATCTGCTAGTTCAACGATGGTACTTGACGCCTCGTCAGCATTTTGGGTTGCCCCTAATCATAGCTCTTCCTTTCTTATTAAGCAACCAGTAATCAATAACTATCTTCTTCGTCAAAGAAGTACTGAAGAACTACAGATCCTCCGCCAAGATATGCACAACACCTTGCTGTACTTTGAAAAGCAGTTGAAGTGTATAAAAGATAAACTTATTGAACTGAAAGTTGGTATCTCAACCCCTTTCACAAGAGGAGCGATTGCACTTCTTTACAGATTGCAAAACAAGACCTCTAATCGGTTGGAGCATGCAATAAACATATTTGGTAAATTGATTGATGTCAGCTGCTTTGAGCAACCTCCAAGTTATGTTAATGAAGATCTGGAGAAACCAGAATGGAGTAGTGATGATGATGACGAAAGTGATGATAGCGATGAAGAACAATCTGTTTACATGTAGATCTATTTCACTTTTTATTATGATTATGTATAGCTGCAGTGGTGAAAATAATTACAGTATTAGTGTATGATACTAAAATGGCCTATCTTGCTTGCATTTGGTGCTACTGGTAGTGATAGAGGGTCTAGCCTGCAGTTGGTGCTACTAGTAGTGATAGAGGGTCTAGCCTGCAGTTGGTGCTACTGGTAGTGATAGAGGGTCTAGCCTGCTGTTGGTGCTAGCGCTACTAGTAGTGATAGAGGGTCTAGCCTGCAGTTGGTGCTACTGGTAGTGATAGAGGGTCTAGCCTGCTGTTGGTGCTAGCGCTACTAGTAGTGATAGAGGGTCTAGCCTGCAGTTGGTGCTACTGGTAGTGATAGAGGGTCTAGCCTGCAGTTGGTGCTACTGGTAGTGATAGAGGGTCTAGCCTGCTGTTGGTGCTACTAGTAGTGATAGAGGGTCTAGCCTGCAGTTGGTGCTACTGGTAGTGATAGAGGGTCTAGCCTGCTTGCAGTTGGTGCTACTGGTAGTGATAGAGGGTCTAGCCTGCTGTTGGTGCTACTAGTAGTGATAGAGGGTCTAGCCTGCTGTTGGTGCTGCTGGTATAGTGATAGAGGGTCTAGCCTGCAGTTGGTGCTACTAGTAGTGATAGAGGGTCTAGCCTGCAGTTGGTGCTACTGGTATAGTGATAGAGCAGTTTCTATAGTAGTGAAATCTACTTTTGGTAGGTTTATGCGCTACTATAGTATATACATGTATACTGATAGCATGCGTTTAGCCTGCCAGTCTGCTCCCCTGAACTGCTTGCAGTACTGAGGTGCTACGTTATACCTACTCCAAGCAGGCAGTGCAGCCTGCTCGCAATATAGGCTGCTGATATTTGACCGCTGCACCAGCAGGCTACTTTCTCAGTGCTACACCGACTGCAACTATCTGAAGTACCGACTATCTGAAGTATAACTACCGTCTGCAACTTTCTGAACTATAATATATACCGACTGCAAATATAAAGTAGTCTGCTTGCTGCAATACAGGAGCCAGTTTATAGGGGATCTATTGCACGTTTTAGCTGCATGTTATAATACATACATGTCTGTCTAGATACGATTTTTAGGGATTATTTTTATAATTATTTTGCAAAAATGAATATGTTGGCATGTTGACAATAAACAACAAAATAATCCTAACAATTGTTACAGATCCATTTGCTGCCCTTCTCGGGCATATCTTGCATGCCATAACAGTGCAAGTGGTACCGTCGCAAGCACTTATCACACCTAAGCATTCCCTCCCTTGGGTCCATTGGCATTCTACAATCACAGTACACTTTTTCTGAGACAATTTTTTTGATTTTTGATGCAGGACAGATCCGCCTCGTCCCAGCTTGCGGAAATTGCTCGAAGTTATTTGCCACCAAACATTTGATCAGGTGGCTCCTCATGCACCTCACTTCCCATTTGCAATATGCAGGGTCTCGGCCAGCAGCTAGCTCTACAGCCACTGCAATAGCATACAAGCCGCATGATGTCGTGTCAGGCTGCCTCTCCATGTCCATAACAAGAACCTTCAAAGTATCTTGAGGCTTCAGAAAGGAGCATATTTGCTGCTTTGTATTTAATTGTAAATAGCAGTACGCACTGTCGTACAACTTCACTTCACCAGCAGCACAGCCAATGTTTGTAGTGGTTACCCAATGGTTTGAATTGACATGCAAAATTTGTATAAATTGCTCTCCACTCTGTATTGCCTTGAATTGAAATATTGTTCCTAACAAAGTGTTTTGAAAACCGGCAAAGTTTCCAGCTTGGTTCTTGAGCACCATCTGTGCACCATTAATTATTGCATCATTCAACCATGTGGTCGAAGATTGTATGATTTTCAAATCAGAATAGTGTAAGTGAAGATGGTGGAGCCAGAATTCTGTGGAGGATTTGCTAGCAGTAGAAAACTTGCTAAGGGTGGACTTGCTACATGCAGGTGCAACAGTGAAGAGCTTAGGTGTAACAGTGGTTGCGACAGTAGTAGACTTGCTAGGTATAGGTGCCATAGCCGGTGGGACAGTAGTATACTTGCTAGGGGTAGATGCCATAGCCAGTGCGACAGTAGTAGACTTGCTAGGTGTAGATGCCATAGCCAGTGCGACAGTAGTAGACTTGCTAGGTGTAGGTGCCATAGCCGGTGCGACAGTAGTAGACTTGCTAGGTGTAGGTGCCATAGCCAGTGCGACAGTAGTAGACTTGCTAGGTGTAGGTGCCATAGCCGGTGCGACAGTAGTAGACTTGCTAGGTGTAGATGCCATAGCCGGTGCGACAGTAGTAGACTTGCTAGGTGTAGGTGCCATAGCCAGTGCGACAGTAGTAGACTTGCTAGGTGTAGGTGCCATAGCCGGTGCGACAGTAGTAGACTTGCTAGGTGTAGGTGCCATAGCCGGTGCGACAGTAGTAGACTTGCTAGGTGTAGGTGCCATAGCCAGTGCGACAGTAGTAGACTTGCTAGGTGTAGGTGCCATAGCCGGTGCGACAGTAGTAGACTTGCTAGGTGTAGATGCCATAGCCGGTGCGACAGTAGTAGACTTGCTAGGTGTAGATGCCATAGCCAGTGCGACAGTAGTAGACTTTCTAGGTGTAGGTGCCATAGCCAGTGCAACAGTAGTAGACTTGCTAGGTATAGGTGCCATAGCCGGTGCGACAGTAGTAGACTTGCTAGGTGTAGATGCCATAGCCGGTGCGACAGTAGTAGACTTGCTAGGTGTAGATGCCATAGCCAGTGCGACAGTAGTAGACTTTCTAGGTGTAGGTGCCATAGCCAGTGCGACAGTAGTAGACTTGCTAGGTATAGGTGCCATAGCCGGTGCGACAGTAGTAGACTTGCTAGGTGTAGGTGCCATAGCCAGTGCGACAGTAGTATACTTGCTAGGTGTAGGTGCCATAGCCAGTGCGACAGTAGTATACTTGCTAGGTGTAGGTGCCATAGCCGGTGCGACAGTAGTAGACTTGCATTTGCTAGGTATAGGTGCCATAGCCGGTGCGACAGTAGGAGCAGGCTTGCTATATGCAATGACATCAGTGATAGAGTTTCTCAGAATGGCAGGGTTGGTGCTTGACATGGTACCAACAGGAACTGGTGGTGGATTGGCTTTAAAATAGAAATCATATTCAGTAAGCATAATTATAATAATGCAGGATCCACTTCATCATTCTCACCTGCTATGATAGTAGAGCGAAGGTAGTCTAACAAGGCCCCAGTAATGCACTTGCTAGCTGTGGAGGTAGAAATGATTTCTACTTTGTCCTCCTTGAATGCAACAGCTATCCCATAGTATCCAAGAGATTCCAGTTCAACAAACTAAAAATAATGATAAATCGATGATTATGCCACATGAATTTGTAGCAAACACAGGTTAGTATGAATTTACCGTATAATTATTATTAGAGATGGGCAATGTAGTCGAGTATGGGTACAAGGCTAAGTTAAACTTTACTCGAAACTCTAGTTCGACTATCACAACAGAAATAGCTATACACTTATGGCACAATAGTAAAATGTAAACCATGTAAACCCAATGCATAGTGCTATTATGCAGTACTGTAGTCAAATGAGATTTAAGATCTATATACTTGTGCTATAGTGATTACTGCCACTCAAAAAATAAAAGAAATTACTACAATAAATAAATAATTATCGTGATATAGTTTCTACAATTATTATATCAAACTATTGCCTATAACAGCTCTAAAATAATAATTATTAATAGTATAATAGTCAACATAATAAATTATAATGGGTCGCACAGTCCATGAGTAAGCACACAGGAGTTAAATTAAAACTATACAATGAGTGAGTGCTTCAAATGAATCTTACCGAAGATTTAATATTGTTAGTACACCTTTCCACAGCTTTTTTATTCCTCTAGAGGTGACTTTCCGCGATCGAGCTTCACCTGAAGTGTAATGACATCAGTGATGAAGTTACTTCATTTGTGCACATTTAATTTACTTGTTTCGGTTTCCATATCTAACTGATCCTTTTCAGCAGGTGATAGCTCACTGTATACCTCTTTACCCAACTGAATAAACTCTGCTGGACAAATCAAAGCTGCAGTCTTTCCAGCTACATAAATTAGGAGTTGAGAACAGTTATGAGTATAAACCTAGCTGGCTATAGTGTATATTAGTTCGAGGTCATCCCTACATTATCATTGTGCATGCATGTTTGTGCCATTACCAGGCTGTGTTCTGCCATGTTGAGACTGTGTGAAAAAATAGTTTCAGCAAAGCTATATATATAGTTTATTACTATTATCATGAATTGTTATAGATCTAGTTACTGCATGCCTTAGCTGATGTGCTGTATTACAATGATTATGGTCAATCAGTTAATTATTTGCAGCTACTATAACAGCACACCGTCATTTTCTGTGAGTCAACTTCTTTCACAAATTCTTTTTTCCATCTGTCATCAAAATCTGGAACTCATTACCAACCTTCATCTAATCACTAGTTCTCTTCCTCTATTTAAACTCAAGCTGTCGACTTTTCTTTTTTAACTACTCATTAGCACAGCTGGTTGCTATTTATCATTTTGAAATGAAAAAAAACAACACTTGTCTTGTGCCATTGCTTCGTACACAAACAATAATTACATGTATGTATTAATTAATGTATGTATAACGAGTGCTCTACGTGATTTATGGCATGAGAGAGACCATCCCGAGAGCCATAAATCATGTATAGAGCACGAATTATACCTATACATTAAATGGTTTAAAGTATATATACACCCTCTGTAATGCCACTGTCGAGACTACAATGGATAGCATAAAAATATTGTATGCACTGATTTTATTGTCTGTTCAATATGACATTATTGTGCGGTGGCCAGGTCTCATGAAATACGTGATTGTATTAATCCTATGATAGTTCTCTATTGTTCTCTATAGTGTAGTATCACAATTTTTAGTTGAGACTGGAAAATACCTTCTAATAATAATATTATCACGCCATCTAATAATTACTACCTTCTGTCTTAGCAAACTTCTTTTGAAACTGTTGCCATCTGGTTAACTTCCGTTTTTTCAGTACTGGTACAACATCTGCAGACTCAGCGGCATCACTATGTTTCCTCCTAAAATTCTCTCGTTTGATCCATCCCTACATAAATTGACAAGCCAACTCAATTCATCAGCTAAGCGGCTTGACAATCAGTACTAGTACAAAACACCACAACTATACAATGCTTGAGAACAGCTCGCAGTACGTATACTGACCTTCACTTGGTCTATCATCACACCAGCCTCAAAACTAGCTGCTGACACTTGATCCTCGTATTGTCTTCCCACTCCCACCATGCCACTATTGTAGTAACTCATCAAAACACCACGCTGAGCATCACTGAATCTAATTATGATAAATGAACCTCGAGCTAATGCGTGATCACTATAGCTGAGTACTTTTTCTTGTCTTTGATGTCGATAGACTCTGAATGAGCACACCTACTTGAGGTAGAAGGAATGCTGGCATCATCCAGGCTCTCAGTCTCTCCGCATTCGCTATTCAAAACGCTATCCATATCCATAATTGAAGGACTCCGGTGAAAAACGGCAATTAAACGTTTTCCGTATATTGCGAGAAAACGAAGCTGGAAGTTCGGATTGTCACCGTGCCGATGCAGTTCTATGCGTATGTGACAAAGCGCTGATCGGTGAACGCTATTAATTGTAGTAGGGGTTCTTCAAGCATTGATGCAGTCTGCTAATGCATATAAACTGAAGATTGGTGAAAAACGTTTTAGTGCCGTTTTTTACCGGAGCCCTTCAATTATACCAGCACGTGGTCGCGATCAAGATGCGTATCCATGGCAGCAGGGACAAACCCGTTTAATTAACAAGTTAATGAAAACCCTAGCCATCACGCCGTGATGCCGATACAGAAAACGTTTCTGTTCAATTTTGATGGGCAAGGTTTCCGAACCGGGTGCCACCTTAAATCTTTGTTACGCAATACCGGAAATAAATTTTAATGTTTTAATTTAAGGTTACGGGATACCACGCCTACTTACGAGCAGGCAGAAATGGTTGCCTGAAAAAAACACTCGTAGCATCGCGCTTGTTGGTTTGGCTGAATATAGCGCTGCATATCCAGTTAGAGCAAAGACTGCACTTCGTCTTCAGCAAAAGCGGTGGCTAGACGCGCTACCATAGTGCGTTACGAAGTACACGAAGTAACGAGCAGGCTTCGTCAACTAAGAAATCGAAATTCTCGTTGTGGGCACTCTGTAGCACGACTAGACTTGGCATGCAGCTAGACAGCTTAGTTATCTAGGGACCCACGGATCCTTTTTCGATATCAGCTTTAGTTGCCGAGTTATGTTCACACAAACACTCGAAAAGCTTGTCAAAGCTAATTTTCGAGTGATATCGAAAATTGATATCGAAAAAGGATCCGTGAGTCCCTAGATAACTAAGCTGTCTAGCTGCATGCCAAGTCTAGTCGTGCTACAGAGTGCCCACAACGAGAATTTCGATTTCTTAGTTGACGAAGCCTGCTCGTTACTTCGTGTACTTCGTAACGCACTATGGTAGCGCGTCTAGCCACCGCTTTTGCTGAAGACGAAGTGCAGTCTTTGCTCTAACTGGATATGCAGCGCTATATTCAGCCAAACGGCCAACAAGCGCGATGCTACGAGTGTTTTTTTCAGGCAACCATTTCAGCTTGCTTGTAAGTGGGCGTGGTGTATTCCGTAACCTTAAGAGAGATTAAGTTTTTACCTGTACATGTACGTGTAACGTGCACGCGTAACGTTTAAAGGGTCACGTAAGCTCTACAATAAGTGGGCTGGGCTGGCTTACCCGTTGATTTTACCCGTTCAGTGCGTGTAGACCACAGTCTACAGGTTGGCAGTTTACCTGTGGATTTTGTTGCTCAAATTAAAGTTTCATCAATTCCACGTTTGTTACAGATGTATGTGTAACTTGATCCCTGCTCTACATGCTCGACTTTTCCAAACGCCGATACGAGCTGTCCTTCATCCATACAAGTCGTCAGAGCAGGAACGACCATGGCTCACCAAGCTGCTGGTTAGTTTGTCGAGCTACAAGCGTTTTGTTTATCCTATGAACCATGCTCAACGCGAATCCTGGTCGTCTCTTGTCTTCTTAGCTACACACCCGAGCGCTCTGCTACATGCTCGACTAGCCTCGTGACCAGGCTCGTATTAGAGCCTGGTACAAAGTTTATTACTGTTGCCCTCTACGGGATAATAATGACAAAAACAAGAACTAAGTAGATGAAATTAAAAAAATATAGAGTCAGTCTGTGAACTTTAGACATGAGATTTTCTCAGCAAGGTTAATAAGATCATGAAAGTTCTTGTTCTCCAGCCATTGTATTGTGGTCTCAGTGCTGTATTTTGACTCAGGTAGATGACTTGAAAACAGATGTTCATAATAGTTCGATGGAATTTTATCGCCACAATGAGGACATAGTCTCTCACCAAAGGTCGGTCTTGAAAGAGCACTAAAAAACCCCTGCATTAGCTTAGTTCCACGAACACCCAGCTCAAGTGCCTCATCCCATATGCTGTTCCAACTTGAGGCAATATTAGCTGTAGCTGACACAAGTGAGAGCGAGGGATGAGACTTGGACTCCGCTAGTGTTCCTTCCCAGTCACTCGCAAGAATATCTTGCTTCGCATCATGAACAATTGAAAGTGCATCAGGAGGATTGTGAAGACAGAGTTGCAGGAAATTGGTGCCAAAGAAGCTCTCCAGAAAACGGCATTGTTGTACCAGACTGATTTCATAAACATCATCCGAGGCCAGAGTACGAAAAACTCGAGAACTTATGTTATCGTCATTTACTAGAACTCTAGCCAGGAAATTGAGCTTTCGAATAAGGATGCGTGCCTTAACAGAGGGCCAGTGAAGACCAATCAAGGTACTGGTGTTAGAGTGGAATTTAGACAACCCCAAAATCCGCTTTCCAATCTCAGCTTGAAAAGACTCCAGAATTTGTAGATGGGATTCAGAGAGTATCCAGGTTTCACTACCATACAACAAGGTAGGCACAACAAATGTCTCAAATAAGCTACGTCCAGTGAGAGGATTTAGCTTCCCATGGAAAGCTCCAATGGAGCCTAAAGCAAAGAAGGCACGCCTAGCTTTGCTAATGCTCTCTTCAACAGACTTCAATGGAGACAAGTCATACCTCCACCACACACCAAGGCATTTCGCTTCTTTTTGAGTAACAACTTCCTGGCCAACTAATTCAAGCATACATTCATTATATCTCCCCTTAGTGGTTAGCACAACTTCAGTTTTACTAGCATTAAGCTTCAAGGAGTTTGCTTGACAAAATGCCTCAATTAGATTACCTTGAGTATGAGAAGCAGACTTGCTTAGGCTAACAGCCCTGACATCATCTGCATGAGCAGAAGCACCCACATGTAAGCCCAACAGGTTTAAACCCTGGCCAGCACTCTCGAGAAAATGTAGAAGTGAGTCCATTACTGCAATAAACAAAGTCGGGGAGAGCACAGATCCCTGCTTCACACCACGACCTACTGGAAAGCAATCAGAACAAATTCCATTAACTTTCACGACACTACTGGTGTTCGAGTACCAGTCTTTAATCAGACGCCAGCATCTACCATTGACACCCAACTTGAATATATGAGAAAGTAGTGTAGAGAACTCAACAGAGTCGAAAGCTTTCTCCAAATCAAAAAAGCACAGATAAGGAGTGTCACCATCACGGATATGTTTCAGGATTGTTTCTTGGGTTGAGAATATAGCATCGATACACGACAGACCTCTCTGATATGCTGTTTGGGAGGGGTGAGGAAATCCGATATCGACAAAAAGTGACAGCAATCGCTCAAGAATAATAACTTCAAGGCATTTTGAGAGAACAGATGTCAGAGTAATACCTCGGTAGTTGTTACAATTTAATGGGTCACGCCCCTTTCCTTTGTGCACAGGAACAATCATGCCAAGTTTAAAACTTGTAGGGATTTGCTCTAGCTGAAAGATGGCATCAAAAACACGTTTCAGCCACTTAACAATCCATGTGCCAGCATATTTAAGATGTTCAGCAGAGAGACCGTCAGCACCAGCACTCTTACTCAACTTGAGTCTCTTCAAAGCACTTTCAATTTCTTCACTAGTGGTAGGATAGTCAAGGATAAGATCCTCAAACCCATGAGATAGGGCTTCCATATCAGCCAGGTCAGATTCATTCTTGTTAGCTACATTCACAGGAATTTTACTCTGAGAGAGTTCGGAGAAATGGTCTTTCCAACAATTCCTGAGTTCATCATCATCAGAGACCAGAACACCATCAACCATGAGCTTTCTGCATTCAGACCTTCGACGATTGATACTAAAACGGTGATCATCCCTTTTTCTAAACATCTCATCTCTGGCCTGTAAAACCTTTCGCTCCAACTTTGCTCGAGCTTTAACAACATGTGCTTTCACTTCTTTCTTGGTTGTTTTCATTTGTAAGTAAAGAGGACCTGTTCTCGGCCGGCCAGCATCACGCCAACGTCTCCAAGCAGATTTACTACGCTGACATTTTTCCTGTAGCTCTTTATCATGGATAAAGTCTTTTGCAGTTTTACGTTTGTGACGAGGGATTGTATCATCAGCCGCTCGATGCAAGAGAGAGATGACAGTTTTAATTTCAGAGTCAACCTCATCAATGCTAGTCAAGGGTTTCTCACAAAAAGGTCTTAAATTCAAGGTCATCACATCTCGAAAATGATCAATGCTGCCATCAGTAGAGGCCTTACACCAGTCTAGCTTTGGAGTGGAATTGTCAGGATGAACCACAAAATCAGGTCTACAATCAAGTCTTACTCTCAGAGCAAGATGATCTGACAGGTTTAGTGGGTGGTGATCAAGGACAGCACAATCAACAACCAAATGGGCAGCCCAACAGTCAAGGAAACAATAGTCAACAGTGGTATTCTCACTTCTACCACCATAAAAAGTATAAGAAGGACCAACAGAGAGATCACTTAATGATACTGCATAGTGACTGGTACGATCGATTAAGTCCATAAGTAGTTGTCCTTGAGGATTTGTTTGACCTTGTGCACGACAATCACAAAGTTGGCTAATATGAGCATTGAAATCCCCGATCAATAGTACAGGGCCATTGGACTGTAGAGCATACACCACATTTTCAAGCTCCTGCAAGTACTCTTTGTACACTGAAAGAGGATAGTCAGTTGTAGGAAGATAAACACCCACAATACTAAGAGTAGTTGACTCTCCCACGCACAGCTGTACAGCAATAATTCTATCAGAGTCAATCTGCAAGGTACTCACTGGTAGGATACTATTCCAAACAACACCAATTCCACCACACCCTCTAGAGAGAGTAGATCCCTCATGCAGTCTGCGATCAGAGAGTCCCACTCCTTTTTTAAAACCTGGGATAACTGAGTCAAGCTTGGAGAGTTCGTACGGCCAGAGCCAGTGTTCAGCAATCACAATGATATCAGACTCTTCAGCCAGAGTTTGCAAATAAGGTATCGCATTAGCAAGACCCCGACAATTCCACGCTGAAACACCAACACCATTAGATTGAGCACGATGGTATGAGTTACGAGTAGATTGAGCTGACGAGGGAGATGATCCCTTGTAACCCGAGGAGCTAGAAGAGGCTGCGTTACAGTGTACTTCAACAGTCTTGCGCAGCACCGCCACCTCCTGACGAAGAGCAATGTCAGAGGTACCAGAGCGGCAGAGATAAGATAAAGTAGACTTGATGTCATTGATATCACTTTTTAACAAATTAAGCTCTCGCATTACCATGGAAGTAGCGAAGCCCTCTTTAGGTGGAAATCGACTTTTTGGTGGCAGTTGAGAATCATTGGATTCAAGAGTATCAGAACACAACTGAGAAGCACACTCAGCAGCAGATACTTCAAGCGCTCGAGGTTCACAAAGAGGCTGCCCAGCAGGAGAGAGCTGTTGAGAGGATGACACAGATAACTGAGATGGACCATCTTCAGGAGGAGCAGCACTAACACCAGTTTGTGAGGCCTCAAAGGTGACACGATCTCTCTTACCATTCTTGAGCAAAGTTCTAGGAACACTAGTATCATGCCTCAGACAGTTTAGTAACAACCAAATATCATCTGATAGCTTAACTGACAGAGGTCTGGCAGCTGTGTCTCTACGACCAACTAGAATAGCAGAAGATATACACAGCTCCTTCATTTTAGTCTCATTGAACAAAGCAGACCGAATAGAGCCCAGAGTAGAATTAGGCAGAACAGATAGAGAGAGAATCGTCTCATTCTTCGAAGAGTTCAAGGACACACCGTTCCGAGTGAGTTCATCCATATCACAAGTTACACAGTTAAAAGTAGTAGGTAGAAGAAGAAGAATATAACATAAAGAAAGAGCAAAGAAGTCAGAGCGGGTAGCAAGACACATGAGCGCTTTATACAACGCAGGCAGTAACAGCGAGCGAAAGACAATCATGAACCAGCGACCGCCATCTTAATCCCCAACCGTGGAAAAAAACCGGTACATACTGCATGCGCATGCGTCGTATATTAATGTAATTGAACTTGAGCGAGCCCCCATTAAAAATTGCATTATTACGTACTTCCGCTCTTTGTTTTATTGATAATGACGTGTATATGTTACGACCCGATTCACAACCTTTGACCCGCTTCGAAGCCGGTCGACCGGTTTCGAAGCGGGTTAGCTAGCTGCGCGCCAGATTCAAAACGTGCATAATGCTAAGTGCGCGCTTGTAATAGACTTCGACTACTAAACATAACGTGTACTCTGTGTGTCCATATACATTGCATCGCAATTGTACTGTTCTTTAAATTTGCTTCCATGTACAGGAGTCACGTTTGAATAAGAAGCTCTGACATGTTCCTATGAGTTTGATTGTTAAAACAACTGCTGCATGCACACAACATTTCTTGCTGCGCTGCGTTGCTGAACCAATCGTAACGTCATTCCTGTCAATTTAGCAGGTAGGCTTGCTGTGTTGTGCTGCTAAACCACTTACAACGATGCTCCTGTCGATGAAGGTAGTAGCACATGATGCTCTAAATCGCCTCCGCGGACACTTTCTAGTCTTGCTGCGCTGCACTGCAGTGAGCTATAACCGCGACAGCACTCCTACGTAGGTTCCGTCGATCTAGCATGCAGGTGGGCACCCTGAAGCATTGAAACGTTCGGTTTTAAACCGGGTCAACTGAGTTATGTGGTTGTAAATCGGGTTAACCGGCTTCGAAACCGGCGGCCGGCTTCGAAACGGGTCAGGTTGTGAATCGGGTCGTAACATATACACACAAATCAGTAGTAAACCAATGTGTTGCCTGTGTCTTGCTGAAACAACCACGAATACAAGCATAGTGTAGTGTTAGCCGAGAACGCAGACGAGACGAGCAGTAGTATTGAACAGTATTATATGATCAACTGAATGGAACTTATTATTCAACTAGCACATGGTGATTATATACTGGTGCTAATGGTTATAATGATAATCATAAGTGATCATGTGGTATGCAATGCAAACACAACTCAACAATAAACTAATCCCACATCTCCCCCAACAAGTTCAGTCAAGATAACAGTCACACTAGTCCTCACGGAACCGAACAGGGAGTTGAATGGTTGTTCCGGTCTTGGATCGAGTCATAATAGTCCGAGTCTCTTCGGGCGTAGGAGAATCAGTGGGAGCGGGGACAGGTGTCAGATCGACTCCTAGATGACAGCGATTGCATCTCAATGTTCCACCATTAGGGGTCTTTACTACATAGGAGCGTGGTTCCTCCGACTTGGCGATCACCTTGCCTGGAACGGGTGTGTCTCCACTCTTGACCCATACTGATGTGTCATCTGGTAGAGGTGGTAGTTCCTTGACTCGGTGACGAATATCATAGGAGTCTTTCTGTTTCTTTTTGAACAGTTCCTCATCTTTGCGGGCTTTGGGAAGATACGACCAAGTAGGGACTAAGTGGTCGTTGATCTGTGGTAAGGGAGTCCTCACGTTTCTCCCCATGGATAGCTCGGCTGGACTGTGTCCACACCAGGGAAGAGGAGTAGAGCGATATGTCAGGAGTGCCAGGTCGTGATCATCAGACTGGGAGAAGAGCTGTTTAACAGTTTTGACCATTCGCTCGATGAATCCATTACTTTGTGGATAACGGGGACTGCTGGTCACCAGTTTGAATCGGTGTCTTTTTGCGAAGTCGTTCATCTCCTCCGAGGCATACTGCGGACCGTTGTCGGAGCGCAAGACTTCTGGGATTCCATGTCGTGAGAAGATAGATTTTAGGTGAGCAATGATGACAGAGGAGGAAGTGCTTCGAGAGAGTTTCACAACTTCAGGGAAACGAGACAGATAGTCTACCACTAGAAGGTAAATCGTACCATTGAGTTCGAATAAATTGGAACCTACTACTTGCCATGGGTACTCAGGTGTTGGTGAAGAGATAAGTGGCTCTTTCCTTGGAGTAGCTACCTTTGCACATTCTGCACACTTCTCAACCCTCTGGGCGATTTCTGTCGATGATCCTGGCCACCAGACAGAGTTCTTCATTCGAAGACGACATCGGACAATCCCTTGATGACCTTGATGAATCTTATCCAATGTTTCTTTTCTCATAGACTTGGGAACGACAATTTGAGATCCATAGAGTAACAGTTTGCTGCCAACAGAGAGGTGACCTCTCTTGTGCCAATATGGGATAACTGCTCTGTCCATATCACTCTTCTTCTCTGGCCATCCAGTCAGGCAGTACTGTCTCACTTGCTGACAAACTGGGTCCGACTGCTGAGCAATCCGGTAGGCTTCTAGACGAAATTCTGAAGCTGGTAAGGTTGATATGATTCCCTCAATGAAAGCTTCAACCTCTTCAGGAGACTTGAATGGTGGAGGTGAGACTTCTTTGGATAAAGGGAGTGGGGCTCTTGAAAGAGTGTCCGCTGTGTACAAGAGTTTTCCTGGGACGTGTGTGATGTCGTAATTGAATCTTGCCAACCTTAGCCTAAAGCGCAGGACTCTTGGTGGTAATGACTCTAAGCACTTTGATCCAAGGAGAGGAATGAGAGGCTTGTGGTCTGATTCTATGAGGAAGTGAAGACCTAAAAGATAATCAGAGAACTTTTCACAGGCCCAGGTACTGGCAAGCGCTTCCTTTTCAATTTGAGCGTAGCGTTTTTCCGTGTCTGACATGGCTCGGGAAGCATAAGCAACTGGCCTCCAAGTGTCTTCTACTTCTTGCAGTAGGACAGCTCCGAGTCCATGTGAAGAAGCATCAGCGGAAACTTTGGTCTTGGTCTTTGGGTTGTACAGAGCTAGAACTGTTGGACGAGATAACTCTGTCTTGATCTGGTCAAACGAGCTATCTTGATCCGGACCCCATGTCCATGCTCTCTTGGGCGACAGGAGTTCACGAAGTGGTTGGCTGATTTCAGCAATCCGTGGTGAGAATTGTCCCAGCTGATTGACCATCCCCATGAAACGGCGAAGTTCAGTAATATTCTCTGGTGGCTTCATCAGTTGGATGGCTTCCGTCTTGCTCGGGTCAGCTCGTACACCGTCCTTGTCCACGATGTGTCCCAAGAATTTGACCTGCTCTCTGTTGAACTCACATTTGGAGGCATTGAGAGTGACTCCTGCTGATTGAAGTCTTTTCAGCGTGGCAGTCAGGTTACGATCATGTTCTTCCTGGCTAGGTCCGAATATGAGGACATCGTCCATGTGGCACAAGACACCCTCGAGGCCGTCCAAGATGGTGGACATTCGTTTCTGGAAGACCTCTGGAGCGCTGGTGATCCCAAATGGAAGCTTGTTAAAGCAATAGCGTCCAAATGGAGTCAAGAAAGTGGTAAGGAGTCGGGTATCCGATGCAAGGGGAATTTGCCAGAACCCTGAATTGGCGTCAATTTTGCTGAACCGTTTGGCTCCGGCTAGGTGTGCGAGGGTGTTAGTCACTGTGGGTATGGGGTAGACTTCTCTGAGCACACTCTCATTCAATGGTTTTAGGTCTACACAAATGCGTAAGGAACCAGAACTCTTAGGGACTACTACCATACCAGCACACCATTCAGTTGGTTCGCTCACTTTTGAGATGACTCCAGCCTTTTCCATCTTGGTTAGTTCCTCCTTGACTCTCTCTCGTAGTGGTATAGGGACATTCCTTGGGGTGTAGATTGCGTGAGGTTTAGCGTCATCTTTCAGTCTGACTGAGTAGGGCTCTCCCAGGTTTCCCAGTCCTTCGAACAGTGCAGGGAACTCTTGCTGGATCTCTTCTTTAGTAGAGACAATGGCGTCAACTCGTGATACCAATTGTAGAGCCATGATCGCTGGCAATCCCAGTAAATTGCGCTGCAGTCCTTGGACAACAAACACAGTTTCTTGTGATGGTTTGTCGCGATAGGACATCTTTGCCTTGAGCTCTCCCTTTACATTAAGTGGTTGCTGAGCTGGTCCATACAAGACTCTCGAGGCCTTCTTCAGCGATACGTTTGAATGTCTTGTAGACTTGTTCGGAAATGGCAGTGACTTCAGCACCGGTGTCCAGTTTGAACAGTACAGGTTTGTCTGCAATTTGTACTGTGGCTGACCAACTTTGCTCACAATCCGTCTGAACAATGTCCAGATAAGCTGCATCTAAGTTTGTCTCTGTTGCTGCTACAGTCTTGGACAGGCATTGAGATCCAAAATGACCCTTTCTGTTGCATTTGAAGCATTGTGCATCTTTAGCAGGACAGTTGTCAAAGCCTGATTGGTGATTTTTACCACATCGTTTGCATTTGACTTGCTTTGTGGGCTTCTGTCTCGAACCTGAGGGCTTCTGTGGTTTGTCAGATTGTCTGCGGCCTCTGTGAGCTCCTCCTTTGTTGACCTCGAGCACAATGGGGTCCGCTCGGGAGTCTCCGACTTGCAATTGTTGGCGCTGCTCTTTGGCTGCTTCGCTCTGTCTCACTTTCGTCATGGCCATCTCTAGCTTCAGTTTTGGGTCCATCTGCAGCTGTGCTGCTAGTTTGGTGTCTCGGATTCCCACCACTAGACGGTCTCGGATGAGGTCCGGGGTAAGATCCGTCCCATAGTCGCATGTTTCCGCCATACGGTGGAGAACTGCAATGTACTGCTCGACGCTTTCATCTTTCTTTTGAACTCTCCGATTGAAACAGGCTCGTTCGAAGATGACGTTTCTGCGAACTTTGAAGAAATCGTCGAAACTCTTTAGAACCGAATCGTATTTCTTCTTTTCGTCCTCTGTGATCTTTGTGGATTTTAGGACGTCCTCTGCTTCTTCCCCTAGGCAATATAGGAGAGTACAGATCTGTCGTGCATCATCTGAAGCTGACAGTCCGGATGCGAAGCGGAATTGTTCAAAACGGGATTTCCATTTAGACCACTCGTCTGGTCTTGAAAAGTCGAATGGTTGAAGAGGCTGTATTTGAATAGATGCCATCTGTGGTCGTTACCGCCGCTGCCACCATGTAGTGTTAGCCGAGAACGCAGACGAGACGAGCAGTAGTATTGAACAGTATTATATGATCAACTGAATGGAACTTATTACTCAACTAGCACATGGTGATTATATACTGGTGCTAATGGTTATAATGATAATCATAAGTGATCATGTGGTATGCAATGCAAACACAACTCAACAATAAACTAATCCCACACATAGCAACACACAGCGCTTAGCTTCAAGTCTCCTGGCGACTATAGTGTGAGTCTGGATAGCTACAAACCAAGCATCTCGTACTAAATGGATGATACCTGATGCAACCAAGCGAATAGGTTCGTCCCGTTTTACAAACAGCTCGCGCACAAGCTGATACACCTTAGGAACCACACTAGATGTCTGTATTTGCTGTCTGAAGAGCGTATGACACTGGCAAAAGACGATGGAGTCCTCCATTACAGATAGGCGTGACGTCAAATAACACGGAAGTATCCTATTAATATACGGTTTCTTGACATTCCAAGAAATTTTGACGCATGCGCACGCAGTATGTACCAGGCTCTAATACGAGCCTGGTCACGAGGCTAATGCTCGACTAGAGGTTAGCCTCGTCCCTAGGCTCTCGATATAGAGCCTGGTACACATTGTATGCGCATGCGTTAATTATGTCCAAATATGGCATGATCAATTGAATGGCATGATTCGGCAAATTCAACAGATTCGGTGAAAATCCTGCCTTATTTGGACATAATTAACGCATGCGCATACAATGTGTACCAGGCCCTCTCCTCAGCTTTGGGAGGCGGGGCCTGGGGACGAGGCTAGACTAGAGGTATTACCCGCTACGCCTGCAGAACTTAATCGCCGTTAGCAGCCTGCCCGTGACGTCTAACGCAAGTCTACAGGTTACACGTTACGCGTTCGTAAAACTTAACCTCTCTAATGTCCACGAAAAACGGCCGTGACCTACAAGCCCACGGCCGCGGGCCAATATTGTTCTTACTTACGTCTACGTTATTTATGATACAAACGGCGCGCCATACATATCACGTGAGCTGAACGGTAACGAGGCATTTACAAGCTCGGTAAATGTGCCACGATGCATTTACAAGCTTGTATACTTAGCCATGACTTAGCAAGAATGGTTTACAACTAGAGTACAGTACAAATTAGTAAACTAGCTTGTAAACGTTTGTTGACTCTGTAAACTATGTGTTAACGCCTCATCTACAAAATTGAATACTGTTGTAAACTATACTAGAGTCACGTTGACTTGTCCAGCTCATTAAAAATACAAACTTTCAGGTTTTCTTCAAGTGGGTGTTAAATATTTTATGAAGTGGTTGCTTAATAAGTAATATAAACAATGAATATATTTAGGCATGCTAAAATGAGAAATAATCGCATACAAGTGTCTATTCCCTCAAACACAAACATCATTACAATACTTTTTGCAGCAGCAACAAACAAATAGGCCATGCAAAACACAGCGACAAACACCACACACATGTTGAATTCAACTTAAAAACAACACCGCTTATTTACTAAAGCATGTCATTGTCACGTTCTTTTATTATTCTCTGTATAGTCTTGATACTCATTTCTAGTATAAAAGACAGTAGGCACGTAAATTTATGTAGTGTTTAGCCATCAACAAGTTGCATGAACAAACATACAACATTTGGCTACTACTTGTAGCAGCTGCTGTTTGTTGTAGTGGTCCCAGTGATCGTCCTTTCTTGTGTAGTTTGTCAAAATAGTCGTAAACGTTGTATATCACGTGTCTGTGATTTTAACCGTATCCCTCGTCCTAAAGTCGTATTTTTGCTCGTTCTGCTTGGTGTATTGGTTGCCATCTTTAACGCGTTTGCAAGTTCACGTGCTAACAACGGGAGTGGCTGAGTGGACGGTAGGCCGACCTCTAAATGGCGGCAAGTACTTGCTAAGTGTTTCTGCCCTTTGATTTCATCGTGCGCCTGTTTCTGCTACAACGTGGTTTTATCATACATCACTATACCCGCTTCAGAGTGCTTGTTTTGATGGTAAAACACCGCTGTTTATAGCTTATAAATTAAACGAGTTATTTGAGTTGCTTAAGCCAGGAAAACCCGAACTTTTCTTTCTTGCTACCCTTTGCACAATATAATCTACAGTGTCCTGGCTATTACTTGCCTGTTTTACAAGGAAATGGGTGTACCCACACTCCAATAGCACTTGCCGTATTTGGAACAAAATTATTTCGTACTCGGCAATCACGAGAGACCCACATAGGGGTGGGTGGGTTGTGAGGAGGGCGTGAGGGCGTCAGGTGGCATTTTTTTGGCGCTCTGGCAAAAGGAGATGTATCTTCCTTCATCGCTCTGGCTGGTAGGGGATTTTTGCCGAAATCGTGTCCTCTCATTAAATATTCGCCCCTCTGTAACTTACAGACAGAGACCTTTTTGCAAAATCCCATACATACGTTTCTTCCTTGTGTACCAAAGTTTATGTCTGACATTTTTTGTGGGTGTGGCATGCTCAGGAAACAAACGCAACTTTTCGTCATTGGGTGGGGCTTGCTACGCCCACAAGACGAATGGCGACTTTCTTGGGTGATCAGTGTGACTGACCAAGCCTTCAACTAACAGTAGAAACCAAAATATTCGTAATCCTGATGTTTGGGAATTCCACCCTAAATTGTCATGTCAACGTGACCCTAGTATAGCTCTTCTGGAGCTGTGATGGCAACAAACAAACACAAATAGTTCAGTTCGGCTCAGCATGCAGATGGATGAACTCCTTGTGACATTCCTCAAATCCTTTCATTGCCAGTTTCTCAATGTCCTTGAGAGTTCGATCGTAAGCCATTTCTCTTGAGATTGCAATGGTTACTACGGCTTCACCGCGAGCTAGAATAGGCTCTACTCTGCTGACAACAGCACGTTGGAATTCAAGAACTGTTGTCTGATTAAGAAATCTCTCCTTCTCTTCATTATATGCCTCGACTACTTCAGTACAAATTTTGTCAAAGCATGCCACAAGCTGTTGGAGAATAGAGATGTTGAAGACATCAATGTGGTCTTGCTGTAACTGATTTAAAATTTCTCCAAAGTTTTCGCACCTGTTAAAGGTTTCATTACCGATAACAGAATAGAGAAAAGATTTTGCTTCAGACAAGTCGCACTTTTCAAGATGGCGTTTCACTGTCACGATCATACGACCAAATGAAGCTTCCAAATCCTTAAGATTGAAAACTACAGCCACATCAGCTCTGATCTTAGCTTCAATAGCAATACGACGAGTTGCTATTGGAGAGGCAGAACCAGGAGTTGATGGCGTGATAGCTGAAGATGCAAAATAGTTAATCATTGTTTCGGATTTATGTTTTTCACAACATACCTTCTTCTTTTCTGACATCGGTAGACAACAGATAGTCGTGTTTGATCTGAGCAGCCAGGGCTAGTTGGTCAGTTTCCTCTAGTGCTAGTATCACCTCATTCCACTTAGGAACCACCTTGTTGTCAAGCCAGTACTGCAACATTTCTGTCTTGCATCGTTCCAACTCCCTCTGGCCGTATGATGACTCGATCTTCTTCAGTGTAGGGTAAGGCACGTCTAGCTTCACTCCAAAAACAAACCAATTCTCCAACGTCTTCAGTGCCGTCAACAGCTGTTGAAGTGTAGGAGTACCTGCAAATCAAGAACACTAAGTGTTTGTAGCTTTGTGAACGCTCTGAAACTCACGGTCAGACATTTTCAGGGATGGCACATAGAAGAGAAGAGGCGTTGTCTGAGGACGAGATTACTAGCTCGTACTAGTACTAGTTAAACAACGGTCCGAGGGCAGTATGGAATATACACGAGGGCAATCCAATAAGAGCCCGAGGGGTCTAATTGGATTGCACGAGTGGATATTCCATACTGCCCGAGGGACCGTTGTTTAACATGTTTGTATCCCACCTCGTGGGCGTATCCCACGTGCATTGTACTGTTTTTAGTATCGCTTGTGCTATTTTTAGTATCACACGTGCTATAGTAGCGATATCAAAGAAAATTTTATTTTCACTAGAACTAATCTAACACTACGAACGTTTGAAAGAGCTAGTTGAAAGCTTCAAAATGGTATACGATGATGTATAGTTGCGTTACTGCAACATAGAATAAATCGCGCGAACAATGGCCTAGGAATCTCCGAAACTTCCTGTGTAAATCAACGTGACGTCATGGCACGCCCATTTAATTACGTACACTTATGGCCCCTTCGTGGATAACTAGTGCTGCGCTAAGCATACGATACAGGCAGCCAACTTTTTTCTGCTGAGAGAGTATACCTACTAGCATCCTTGTGACCCGCAACAGAAGAACTAACAGCTTGTTTGTCTGACCTTCGATGCATGCAAACTAAACAAGCCGATGGAGGAAAATATACCAGGTTTACCTAAATACAATAGATTCCACAAAGAAACTTTGCTAAAATTTAGGCATAACGTATTTACTTGTCCTGGGAATGGCAAAATCAGCGCTATAGTGGCTGCTAGAGAAGCGACCGTACATTTTCAAAAGTATTACGAGTATTTGACAACGATATTGCACATGCAGATATTAATTCTAAAACGCATGATTTTATACAAAGAAACTGTAACAAAATTCAGCTTTAGCATGTTAAATTGCCCTGTGAACGATCAAACAGCGTATATGTTGTTCACTGGAGACGCGGTAGCTGTGTGCCATCGACTTAATTAGTGTACACGGAGAAAACATTCTCAAAAATATACGGTTTCTGACATCGCTAGCTATAGTAAAGAATTTGCTATGATAGTTATTCATTGCAGCTTTATCCACTAGCATAAGGAATCTTAAGCGGTATATAAAGCGCACGCAATAGTGCTCTGTACCTTCCGGTGTAACGGAGATATGTGCTTCCCCTGATTTTCTGTTCCCCCGAACAGATATCTCCAGCCACGCCCTCGGAGATATGTGTTCCCCCTGATGAATTACAGCGCTTTGAATCGATCTTGCAACGCCACAGTCAAAGCGGAAGTATCACGTTTTCTTACGTTGACCAATCAAACACGCGCTTCAATTCTCTGATGCCAGGTCCTCACGTGACCAGCCGTGTTTGATTGGTCAACGTATTACTTCCGCTTTGACTGTGGCGTTGCAAGATCTATTCAAAGTGCTGTAAAACGCAGTGTTATGTGGTCCCAGCAAATTAGCACGCGCGCGCGAATTGCTCGTCTTCAACTGGTAAGCTATTTTTATCAGGACAAGTGTAGTTCTCTTCCTTCATCGATATGGCCATTGCAAGGTCAAGGAATTGTAAGTGCTCTGAATAAAGCATGTATGGAATTTTTTATAGCCAGATGAAATCTACCAGTATTTATCAACTCTGTGCAAATACGCAGTCAAGGGTGATGTCCACAATTTTGCCCAACTATTACTGCAAGAGACATTCTCTGGCACGAAGTAAGATTTACATTATAATAATAGCTATGTTTATTCAAATAATAATAAATTATTATGACCTTTTAATAAGCAACGATTACTATCATCAGTGGCCAGTTCAGGAGGAAGCACTGGCTGCTTATGAAAAACATGAGCTACCTAGCTGCAGTCTTTTTTTTTTATACAATACACACACATGATAGCTAAAAGCTAATGTAAGATGTGTGGAGAGAGAAAAAAAAATGTAACGTTACAGAAATAAACAGGAAATAAGATTTTTTAATTGTCTAAAGTTAGTACATGATTTAATATCTACAGGTAAGTTATTCCAAAGTTTTGTAGTACGTAAAATAAAAGAGTTAGAATATCTAGTGGTACAGGAAAAGGAAACAGAATAGTTATAAGGATTGGATGAGCGTAAAACAGATAAAGGGGTGTGAGGTGGGATAAGAGCAGGAGGAAAGTATTAATTTTATTTACAATTTTAAAAAACGTACAAAGAGACAAAAATAAACGGCGATTTTCCAGGGTTGGAATTTGGAAGTGATTGAGCAGGTCAGGGTAACTCATCTGCCATTGTTTAGAGCAAATACGGAGAGCGAACTTCTGCACATTTTCAAGTGCCTGAATATCTTTAATTAGATGCGGGTGCCACACTTCAGCACCATATTCTAAAACTGGCCTAACAAGTGTTAGATATATAAAGCCTAATCATTGCAGGCTCGCTAGAATGATTTGAAAATTGTCTGTACAGCATACCCAACATTTTCTTAGCCTTGCTGCAAATATAATTAATGTGAGAACTCCAGCTAAGGTCAGAGGTTATCACAAAGCCCAAATATTTGTAGGAATTAACAACTTCCAAAGGTTCACAATTTAACAACATTGGTGTAGGAGTAGTTGGATTACGCTTTCGAGACAATAACATCTGTTTACATTTGGAAACATTAAAAGTCATAGCATTGCTGGAGGACCAGAAATCAATACGATTGACATCTTCTTGTAGGCAAGAAAAATCACAGGCCTCAGAAATTGTTTTGTAAAGAAGAATATCATCAGCATACAGTACAAGCTTGCTGTTGTTTGAAAGATGGATTTGGGAAATGCTGTCGATGTATATCAAGAACAAAAGCGGCCCCAAAATAGAACCTTGTGGTACTCCAGACACCACAGTAATACACTCAGATGCAACACCATCCACCACAACTCTCTGCTGGCGTTTAGTTAGATAACTGTCTAGCCATGAAAGAATGAACTGGGGAAGATGCAAAAGATCTAATTTACCCATAAGCAAAGCGTGGGGTATGCTGTCAAAGGCCTTTTTAAAATCAAAGAAAATGCAGGAAATTTCTTGGTTATCGTCAAGTTTCATCAACCACTCATGGGTTAAAGATAGTACAGCTGTAACAGTAGACATACCTTTTTGAAACCCCCATTGTGAATTAGAAAGTGGTTGGTTCTCAGCTAGGTGATCAGAAAGAACAGAATAAATATGCCTTTCTAGTAGCTTGCTTATTATAGGGAGAAGAGATACAGGCCTATAACCAGAAGGGCTAGACTTGTCAGTTGTTGGTTTTGGGATGGGCACTACATTAGCATTTTTCCACAAGCTAGGAAAACGACCATTTGAGATTAAGATATTGAAGAGCTTAGTCAAAGAAGGAGCTATATTTAAAGCAGTGGATTTAAGCATTTGTGCAGAAATACCGTCTGATCCACTGGATTTGGAAATGTCAAGATCATTGATGAGTAGCATGACCTCTTCAACAGTACAAAGCAGATAATCAGGACAGCTTGCAACAAAAACTGTAGAATTTTCATGAAGGGGTGCTACAGAGTAGTTCCAACACTTTGAAAAAAAAGAATTTAGCATTTCAGCCTTTTCATTGCTTGTATAGTTGCTTCAGATTTACCATAATAATTATAGTGAAGGGATCTGAGTTGGTTGTTTCTTCAACAACTTGACAGATTTCCAAAAATGTTTACTATTTGAGGGTGACAGAGAATTAAAATAGTTCCTTTTGGCTGAGCGGAGCATTTCAACAACTTTATTTCGCAACGTTTTGTATAAGGCAAACTGGGAGGGATCATTAGATTTTTTAGCTTTTCGATACTGTGTGTTCCGCTGATGTATAAGCCTGGTGATGTCATTAGTAAGCCAGGGTAAATTCTTACGTAGGCTCAAGGCACGCTGAGGGACACACTCATTCATTATTTCAAGGAAGGCCAGAGACCAGGAACTTGCTGAAGAGTCAACATCATCAGAAAACACACACTCCCAATCAAAATCATCAATTAACTCACAGGCCCTAGCAAAGTCACCATTCTTATAAATCCAAACTAATCTGGAAGGATTTGTAAAGGAACGGCATGGAACTTTCCACTCGACAACAAGCGAGACTCCGAGATGGTCTGAAGAGGCTAAGGGAGGCACAGTAACACAACTTTTAAGAAGAAGTGGATCAGACAACATGACTAAGTCAATGAGAGAGGTATTTGCGTTAGGGCAGATATGGGTGAAAGATGATACAACCTGCTTTAATGAAAAAATAAGTAAAATATCATTTAAATACAAAAATAAAGGGTGTAAGGGGTTCTGGAAATTAACGTTAAAATCACCTAAAAGAATAAAGGTAGAAAATTTGACAGGATGAACTAACTGAATAGTGGTAATGTGGAAGGGTCTGGCGTCAGTAGTATTGGGGAGGCACGGTATTGGGGAGGCACGGTAGTGCCTCCCGATGTAGGGATGGCCAAGAAAACTAAATGGCGGCTGCATACAATGTATTAGCGTTCAAAGGCTGATATTTCGTCTGGCGATGAATTTTATACTTCCAAAGATACTTAGATCTGCTTTCTGGCTTTGCCCCATCTTACAACAGCAAGGAGATTGCTCGATATGGTCACTAAAGTGACGAACCTGGAAACGGTGAAAACCGTGTTTCGTCATCTTCGTTTTCTTCTTATTCTTCTTCTTCTTTCTTCTTTCTTCAACTCGCCTAGCGCCTTTACGCAAGCAGTGCCGAGACCAAAACACCCATGAACAGTCGTGAAATTCTACTGGCAGGTGCCTTTTGAACTTAGTTTTTAGCGAAACGTCGATATAAATTTGACGAGCTCGCGATCACGAACAGTTGTCAGCTAAGTGTTAGACGCCATTATTGTGATTACGCAATACGCACGTGACCAACCACAAGAATTCTAGAAGTAGAGTATCGCCGTATGGAGAGTGCATATTGGCGTCTGGAGTCTTTGAAGAACAACTCACCGAGTAAGCTCGTGTAGTATCACCGTTCTGCTGCTTACCAGATAGTATCACAGCCGTACAGAATTTTGTAAACTAGAGTGGGCGGGGCTCGAATGCTTTGCAGAATGCATGAGCTAGTTTCAGTATTTAGGAATAATAAATTTTGAGCTACAAGTTAAAAAGGTCACATAAAGAAATTATCAACAACAGCAAACCAAACTGATGGTGTAAACAAAGAAATACATTATCTTGCTGAATTCAAACTGCACCAAAAATTTGAAACTCAAAAAGGACACAAACAAGAAAATAAAAAGATTTCTAACGAAATCAAAAGGATGTAGGGATGAATGAAATGTACTACTGGTCCACAATGTAAACCAACAAGGAACTAGCATGGAATGGTAACACGATTGACTTGCTAACAGACCATAGATCCCTACATCAGTGGCTGTACATAAGATCAATATTTTGTCACAGTCAAGTTGAATTTAATTCAATGCACTTCGGTGTCAGTCAACGGCAACTAGCATAGCTGAATTAGCTATAGTCTGCCACAGCAGCCACTGATGTAGGGATCTATGGTCTGTTAGCAATCAAGTCAATCGTGTTACCATTCCATGCTAGTTCCTTGTTGGTTTACATTGTGGACCAGTAGCACATTTCATTCATCCCTACATCCTTTTGATTTCGTTAGAAATCTTTTTATTTTCTTTCAAACAGTTGTACCAGTGGAATTTAAATTACGTCACATTTTCACGTGTTAATTAGTAACAAAATGGCGGCAGTCAGTGTGCTGTTTGCTTTATCGATCTAGCTCACAAAATTGGCGGAAGAAGCAACCTTCGGTCAGCTTAAAAATTAAACTATGACATCTTATTAAAGCGCCAATGGAGAGCAGGCAAAGTATAGACACTTTCTGTACCGTGCTTACAACCTAAGTTCAAAGTCGAGCGTACAAGCCAGCTCTAGCATTCTTACTTACAACCATTACGTTCAGTAGCTCGTTCATGACATTTGCATGGTCAAAACAGGTGTACAGCGCGTTTACTACAGCCAATACTGCGTGATTACTAGGCGAACGTTCGTAGCTTATGAATATTCATAATTAATTGATTCTGCCGCGTGTTTCTGCAATCTGATTGGATCGCAGAAATCCCTGCGACTGGTACAACTGTTTGATACTACTGACGCCAGACCCTTCCACAATAATGCGAAGGGGCGGGGCTGCCAGACTAAAAACTACTATCACTAAGGCCTCGGTCACACTACGATAGCGATGACGGCAAATCACTGCGATCACGGTCATGACAGCAAATGCACGCGGTCACACTACCAAAGATGGACGCCTTGCTGTTGTATTTTCTTGGCTGACTACCGCTTTGCTACTCGCCTTTGCCAATTAACAAGGGCTTCGAGAGTTTACAGTTCACTATATTTTAAGACATGAGTCCTTTTTTCGTAGCCAGCAAGCTGATCGTCGGCCCTTCTTGACACGGACCATGACGCTCCCGCCGGTTTTCCTCACGATCACCAGTTTGTCAGTCTCTCAGTAGAGCTGTTAGATCATCTTTGTTCGATATTTGGTTAGCTTGGGATTCTAGCATGCACATTTGGCTGGATACTAGCTTTGTCGCAGTCATAACAGCTGTCGCAGTCGTAATCTTGGGCTCCAATGCCGCGACAACGACTGCTGTAAGACAATGGCACGACAACGAATATAACGGACATACCCGGAGAAATCGACGTCGATCTTGTCGTTGTCACCAAGTTTTATCGTAGTGTGACCGAGGCCTAAATACAGAATGATGCATGCTGATCTTCTCTTTTGGTGATGTAAACATGAAGTCAAACACAGAATCAATGTTTGCCATCTTCATTGCAGCTCTTAAAAGATAAAAATGACCCACACAATGGCTCCAAGCTAGCACAGTATACATGTGGTTACCTATTTTGAAAGATGACTCCTTTGATGGTCTCGAAAGGATTAGATCTCTGATGAGCATCAGCAAACTCTTTTCTATCGAGCGAATCAAAAACAGTCTAAACGAAACACAAACAGTACATTCATGTGAATTGTGTCCAAGTACATGAGAGAGTGAGTGAGTGCTTACTTTAGCAGCAAGAATACCTTCCAGCACAACAGGATCACAGAACTTAGTTTCATCTTCAATTGCATCTTTTCTCTATATCAGACAACCAAAGGTCACACACAGTCTGTTAGACTATTGCTAAAGAGAAGAATAGTTTAGTTTATAACCTCATCTGTGACAATCCAGTCAGTCATTTCATTAGCTGTGAGTACAGGATGATGGCAAGGAGCAAGCCAGGTCACTTCTTGATCACAGTTAACCTGTAAGAATCATACACAGCATCACAGACACGAAATTGTGCAGACTTTGGCTTTTGCTAGTACGAAAACCTCACACAAGGTCTATTTCTCTCACTCACAAACTCCTCTTTGCAAGGACCCATACATAAAAAGGGTTTGTTATTGAACAGATGTGAACAGCTTTTCTTGATTTTATTGCAGTGACATCAAGTACACACTACTGATTCATGCATTACACTTAGCCCTCCCTCCCTCTCTCTCTCTCTCTTACCTCTTCTAGCTCCCACTGGACGTCCTCTTGCTTCAGTTTTGCGATCATGTGCCCCAGACCACGCCTACCCTTGTGCATGGATTGTTGTATCGGTTCAGAGATGCCGGACTCAGTCTTTCCAAGACCTTTACCAGGAACATAACCCATTGATGCCTAAACAATGAACATCACTATAAATATGCTGTCTAGTTGCCGTGATAGCAAAATCACAGCTGTTGCTAGTACTTACGTCAAAGGGGCGTGTCACCTACCATCATTCTCTCTGGGCAACTTCTGTTTCGGGTCTCCGCCATCTTCTCCTTCTTTCTCTAGTGCTCTTTTTCGCTTCCTCTGGTTTTCATTCTCTTGGAGACCAAAACAGACTTGCACCTACCAGTACGCGAGCTGCTAACCCACCAAACGATCTCTTTCTGTGCCTGTATACTGTTGATTTCGCGTTTGTTCGAACAGCGTGGAATTTTCCGTGGTCGCGTTGTTGGCTAAGTGTGCTGGTTATTCGAATTCTGACATCACTGAAGCTTTCTCTAGAAGCTGGCCAACTATTTTGTGGTGTTATCTATAAAATAAAAAGAAAGGTTGCTCTCTATTCGACCACGGAAAATTCCACGCTGTTCGAACTAACGTGAAATCAACAGTATACAGTATACATTCCCTCGTGGCGATATAGTGGGCGTGCTATTGAGTGACTTTGAGTCACGCCTATATAGAGACTGAGCGAGTCTACTACGAAGATAGCATATAACTGGTGCCTTGGGTGAAGAGTTTATGTAAATAGTACCCGTTATCTGCTGAAGCTACTATTCCTGTGGTTGACTACTGACGAAATGTGAGCTTTCGTTATTCGCTAACATTCAATTCAATTTAAGTTTTACAGAACAAAGGTAAAGCAAAAACCAAAGATGCAAAGAGCAGGAGAAATAAGTTCTGAGGGAATAATAATAACTGCTATTAGAAAAACAAAAATATAAGAGCTATTAGAACCCCAAACTCTATTTTACCAGTCTTCTAGCTGGTAAAATCGAGCAGTATGTCCTGGGGTACGGCCAAGAGTAAATAATAGAAGAGAGAGAATCAACTCCAATATACCCGTCAAGGGAAAGAAACGTGACCAGCACGCGAGCAGATGACGTTTATCGGTATTAATTATTCATCGTGTAACGTCATGACTTAGTATGCGCGCCCGCGATCACAGCACTTGAAAGTCAAGGCTAGCATTTTCAAGTCGGATGCGTGATATAGAGCCTGCAGGTGGATGCCAGTACCACAGTTTGAAGTCCACCAGAAGATGGCTATCTTATTTGGTCACGGTGCGTCCCACACGAAATTTAAGCCGCCGTTTTTCCCCAGCAGTGTTTAAGGCAGAAATAAAACTATCTGGTGAACGAGTGGCTGCTCGCTTTGCCTGTGGAGCGGAGTCGCTTGCTGTTTATCGAGCTGTTTACAAATGTATAGCTTCAAGGTGTAGGCGGGGCGCGACAACAAGCGAAGGCAAGATTTCCACTGCCACATGTACGTCAGATTACGTCAATTTGCTCGCGTGCTGGTCACGTTACTTTCCCGAGAGTGTCCCTGACGGGTATATTGGAGTTGGATACTCTCTCTTCTATTATTTACTCTTGGTACGGCCCTGTGTCTTTCCTATGCATTGTAGCTATGGTCATCGTCGCTGCAATATTGGTAATTTTATGCAAGCAGCTGTACTTCCAAGAGACACCAGACCAAGTCTACAAAACCATGCTGAGAGAAAATGCTCCACTGATGATCTATCCTGTTCTCTTTCACATTGTCAAGTTGTTGGGACTTGCTCACCGCTTGTATCAGATCACAACTACCATCCATAATAATACAATACTGTGGATTATTCATGCAGTAATTGCTCCTCTCCTGAATAGCTTGTCTTTTGCTATAGTATACTCTTTATATGTTATCATCGAACATTTGCATGAAGAACCTCAACCTGATGAAGCTCGACATAATGAAAGAGATCCACTTCTACGCAGTGAATTGAACATTGTTGACAATTGAATTTTTGTTACAATGAAAACATGTTCAATTTGTTCATGTATAGCGGCAAATAATTAACTGAAAATGTTATGTGAATTTCCATAGCAGTAGACTAGTAGTAATTAAGTTAATGTTCCAAACCAGTACAAACAATGACAATAATTATTTATAACAAACTATAATACTAAAATGAAGAACTTGTTGGCAATAAGAAGTTATGTCCTCCCTGTGATCAAAGATTCAGGTAGAATTTGAAGATTTTTCAAGCTCATCCCTATCGTTCTTTCATCTTGTTGATTCTCAGTACAAAATATTAAAATATATCCACGACGTTCCCCAAATTTAATTACGATTGTCATTAACTCTTTGTTTGCATAGATATCGTCTGCATATTCAGTAACAAGAATCCTTAGTTGTGATCTTGATTCAGGTGCTGTGATAACTTTAATGAACTCACAAAGTGATTCAAAACTGTAAGTACAGTACTTAGAGGGATGACCATTCTCTATATTCAAATCTTTTAAACTAGTATTTGACTGCAGTATTGGACCTATCTCCTGAAGGTGCTGATCTCTTAATATATTTTTAAATACTAATCGTTCCACATTTCTAGCAGCCATCAATAGAAGTGGAAAACTCTCTGATTGCATTGAATTTTCACTAAAATAAAAATCAAACTCCTGCAAATGTCTTGCTTGGTAAAAGAGAAGAACTAAATGGTAAATATGTCTGCTTGTCAAGGACGAGCCAAGAGAAGTTAGACCAAGAGATGTTATAGTTGAGGTAGGTACAGCACCAATTAACAGATTCAAGGTTATAAAGTCCATTTTCGATTTCAGCCGAAATTCAATTAAACTTACATTTTTTGTTCTCATCAATTTGGTCAAACTTCTAACGCCATTATATGTAATACCATCATCACTAAAGGAAAGTCTAAAACAACCTTTTGAGCAATTAAGAGTGTTTGCCTGGTTGATAAAAGTTGTTACAGCTGACTCAATGCCGTGATCACTAATTTCGCACATAAAGAAATAGACAGTCAAAACTTCAGGATGACATTTTTCAATCATGTCCAACATGAAATACCATATCACGTTGAGATCATGAATAGAAAGTCTATATAATCCAAAAAATACTACGCTTTTACTGTCAAACTGACATAATATCTTGTTATGCTTTGCTTCATAAAGACAATGCAGATATGTCAAAAATAGTCTACGTGGGTCAGAAGAAGCAGTACACAAGTTATTAAAAACAAAAGCATCAGGTGGATTCATTCCTATTTGACTCAAATATTTGCAGACCCTTTCACTCTCAAGTTTTGTTATGCCAGCATAGAAGCGAAGTACTAGTGATGTAGGATTACTGGTCATTATACATATAAAGTCCTTCACCTGTTGCTCTGGACTCACCTGGCTCATCCTCACAGCACATAAGAAGTCTTGAACTGATGAGTGAAGAAACCCATAGTGAGGGTCATAGCCACACCAGGTCAGCTGCTGGTGTACCTTCATTAGACCCAGGGTCTCCTGCACGTCCCGTAGACCGCCTTTATGAAGGTCATCAAATGAGATTAGCTGGTTACTCTGAGAGGCTACTTTACCACTGAATGTGGAATGGTAAGATATTAGACAAAGGTTATTGAATGCTTTAATTTCATTTGATGGAAGATCTGAAAAGCAACGAAGCAAAGGCTTAGCATGCTTGTATTTCGCTTTGGCGACAAGATGACGAAGAAGAAGGTTAAGAATAAAGCAGTTGAACAGCTCTGTCTGAGTAGTGGGAAGACCTGTTTGAATAGTAAGGAACAGATGTAGTAAGATGGCTGCATTGATGGGCAAACTGCACAAGCCACGAGCATGATGGTTATCATTGAGTGCGGTTATGAAGACAGCAGGGTCCTTGCCTTGCTGTGTCAGATACTGACTAGCATAGGTATCAACACTCTCAGATGAGAAGCCAGTGATCTCAACAATGGTGGTGACTAGTGGCTGTAGGGAGGGAGTAGCTATGGGACGAGTGGTGACAATAAACGAACATCGTGGTAGTGCCAATCCCGGCTGACTGCCTTTGAGAAGATCATGAATAAAAGAAGATGTTTGCAACTCTTCAGGCAAATCCTCCCATCCATCCAGTATAAAGCAGCATCCTTTGCCTCCTCGCTTCATTATGTACTCAGCTACTGCTCTGCGCATCTCAATAGATGTAGGATGAGGGATAATGTCTTCCAAACATTTGGCAGACCACAAGGTGGGATCTGCCAGGGTTAGATGGATGAGGAGATCCACATCAGTAAGTAGCTTGCCCTTGGCCCACTGCTGGCAGGCATGCTTCATTAGAGTGGTCTTACCAGAACCTGATGTGCCTTCGAGCATCACTTTCTTGTCTTTGAAGATGTCGAGCATAGTGAGACTTGTCTTCTCATCCTTCGAGACTAACTGCGGGTTCACATAAATCTTTGGATGTTTTAGTCGCGGCCAATCCTCTCTATCTGCCACTCCATCAGAAGCTGAGGTACTGTAGCAATCTTTGAGGTACTGTCGGAACGAGTTCACAATGATGTGAGGTGCTTCAGAATATGAGTCCTCAAGTAGCTCTTTAACTCTGGAAATTAGTAGAGATTCGCCTGCTTCTTCCAACACTTTTATCAGCTCACGGTAGGTAGCCTTCTCTCCCAGGTTCCTGACCCACTTCCAGAGCATCTTGCGTTTCTGTACCTTGTATTGGTGGACGTGGTTGGCTCGTATCTCCTGCTGCTCTGCCTCGGTAAGGCCAAAATATGGTGCCAGTTCCTCCCAGTCTTCAATATGCTCAGAAAACTTTGCAATATGAGCAGAAGAGCATCTTACGTCTAGTGCCGTAGAGTTGAACATAGACATGGCCATTTCTGTACTGAATCACAGAAAATTGGGTGCTGCACCTAACAATCAGTCTTATATGTACAGGAATGTAGAGTATTGGCGGTACTATTTACTAGAATGAGATTCATGTACTGATAAGCACTCCTCGTGTGATACAAACCAACACAACTGTGCGTTGTTCTCCAAGACGGATGACTTTTCAACAAAGGCTTGGCTATTTCTGCACTGAATCACGGGATGCAGGTCAAGACGCTTAGTATGTACATTGTAACGACATTTATAGCCACATAATAAGATTCACGTGAATACAATCAGTTCCTAAATTTCAATTTTTACATTATGATAACAATTCAATACATTATAATTATTACTGCTGGAAGCACTTGTTAGTTACCACTCAATTGTCATCACTAATGTACAGTCTGTCTTTATGAATTGAGGACGATCAAAACTACCATCACTATTACCAATGTATCCTAGAAACTTCCCACTATAGTATTGAAGATACACACTACACTGTTCTGCATATCAGTAGCATAGAGTAGATTGTTGCTGTCAAAGCACAAGCCGTATGGACTAAATGAATGACGCAACTTCTTATGATCAAAAGAAGCCAAAAAGAAACCCCTCAGTGCAAATTTCTGAATTCAGTGGTTGCCAAAGTCACTTGATCAATAGCAATCCCACGTGGACCATACAGTTGCCCAGGCTTGTCTCCTTCACTGCAAAAAAAATGCAAAAAGTTCAGATCAGGATTAAGGACCTGGACACGTTGATTCCAAAGCACAGTAACAAATAATCTTCCATTACGGTAAAATAATCTTCAGTGTGTTTATTGAGCACTTTACACAACTTCTCTGTAATCAGCTGCCTACAATATGTTAAATCTGTACATACCTTTCCTTCAAGGGTTTGCTGACAAATACTTCTTCATGTACAGCCAACACATCAGTAATGTAGGCAAAGTTCTGGCATAGCTGGGCAGCTCCCTGTCAATACAGACGATTTATGTGATACACATGTAGCCCATTGACACACCTCCCCAACTCTTTCTGTAACAAGCTCTATTCTATCACCGTCCCTTTCGGCAGTTCAAGGTTGGTGATTTCTCTGTTAGCTGTGAAGGATGGTTTCTGTCCTGTCATGTCCCAACATCTGACAGTGTTTCTCTGTGATGGGAGGAGACAAAAGAGAAGAGTAACAACAATCCTCCTCAGTCACTTGTACCTACCCCTAGACCAACTAGTAGATACCGTTTACCAGCTGCCCAGAACCACTTCCATGAATGCACGTCAACAAGAAACTTAGCATCCTCACCAGTGACAGTAGTGAATAAGCTCGTGGCTAGGATTTCAATTGATTGGTCACTCGATGACACTACCTTCTGTGAAAAAATCAAAAAATTTATTCTCACATATAAAATTCATAATTGGTACTCCAAATTTAATGGTAGCCATGGTAACTATGCAACTTTATATTTTACTTCCCAAACATTGGTAAATATTTCTAGTGCGTCTGGTGCCGGCGCTTCTGCTCGTGGTTTATTTGGTACCTGCAGAGACCAGCTTGAATCTGAAAAATCTAATTGTGAGTCACAAACCTTCCACAACTTCAGACAATCTGCTCTTATTCAAGACTGCCTTGCATCTTGTAAATTTCTTCACGAGCACAGCATTAAAAATAAATATGTTATAATCTGCATTTCAACATACTTATGTATTTTTCACATAGTAACGTAGTTTTTCAAAGCAATAATCTGATTCAAACCAAACCTTTGAGATAACTCAAGACACGTACGATGGGTCCTCAATAAACTTACTCATTATTAGTCTCTTTGATGTAAGAACAGAATGGTTCTTCCACTAAAAGATGGAACGGCACTAACTGAAAAAAGGCGTACAGCAACTGTTTGACAACAAGCAGAAAAGTCTTCTTCATGAATATCAATACCTCTTGGAACCTACTATCACTAAATACAGAATGATGCTGACCTTCTCTTTTGGTGATGTGAACATGAAGTCAAACACAGAATCAATGTTTGCCATCTCCATTGCAGCCCTTAAAAGATAAAAATGACCCACATAATATGGGGTGCCGTTTGTACCAAAACATAAAATTCACCAAATTAATAAATGTATAGCAGCATTTATAAATGCAACATGCATAATAAATGCAGTGCTAATTTATAAATACCGACTAACATTTATATATACTGACTGACATGTATAAACGTCAACTGAAATAATTGACATTTATTTTGTCTGTGACATTTATAAATACCGACTGGCATTTGTAAAATTAATGACAACTGACATAACTGACATTTATTTTGTCTAGTGACATTTATAAATACCGACTGGCATTTATAAATGCCAACTGACATTTATTATGTCTAGTGACATTTACAAATACCGACTGGCATTTATAAATGACGAGTGACATTTGTATATAGTGACTGACATTTATAAATGCCAACTGACATTTATTATGTCTAGTGACATTTATAAATACCGACTGGAATTTATAAATGCCGACTAACATTTATATATACTGACTGATATTTATAAATGCCAACTGTCATAACTGACATTTATTATGTCTAGTGACATTTACAAATACCGACTGGCATTTATAAATAACGAGTGACATTTGTATATAGTGACTGACATTTATAAATGCCAACTGACATTTATTATGTCTAGTGACATTTATAAATACCGACTGGAATTTATAAATGACGAGTGACATTTGTATATTATACCGAATGACATTTATAAATGCCAACTGACATTATTAATAATTATTACAACTGAATCACGCCACGCCTAAAACACATGATAATTAACACACGTGCCTAGTAGGAGAAGCCTATAATAGCTCCAGTCAATCTCAAAATCCCCTCTCCATCCGTGTTCTGCCGACTGTATACCTTCATGGATCATGGATCCGATCCAGACATTGTTGTCGGCCTTGGTAGGGGCCATTCTAGCCTTGTTCCCTGCCAAATTTTCGCAACGCAGAAACGCAACGGAACGGCGAAAATTGGGCCTGGTACACACTGCAAGGGTACTAGTGCGCATGCTCAGACTATACCCCGGTATTTGGGGTATTCGTAATCTTTTGGGGCATTCTCGCTACATTACACCGTCGTTCCCGAGCCACTTTCCGTGTTCTTCCAAGACTAAGAGTATCGTACAGCTCTGCATTTGTGCTGTACTGCCTTGATCAACATGGTTATATACTAAAGCCTAAGCATGAGAATACTTTTTATCACTGTCCTGCAACGGTTTTGTGATTTTCTACTTGGACTAGTAAGTGTGTTAGCCGCCAACTTCTCCCATTCCATTGTGACAGCAAGCTGAAGCAATCCAGTATCCCTGAAGGTGAGCGCTGTGTCATGTTAGCGTTGCTTCCTTCATCGTTAGCAAGCGTTGATAAACGATATTCATTGCCGAGTATATGAATAACATCATCTCTACCCTTGCAGTGTGTACCAGGCCCAATTTTCGCCGTTTCGTTCCGCTGCGTTTCTGCGTTGCGAAAATTTGGCAGGGAACGAGGCTAGGGCCATTCTCGCTGGACAACAGCAGTCCACATCAGCCCCGCCCCCGTCCGGTCAAGCTGTTGCTGCAGCTAGCGCCACTGCTACAACTCTCCTAGTAAGAGCTCTGGCTGCTCTTCAAAATCTAAGAAACGCTGGACAATCTCGTATGACAGGGAAATAATTTGTCTGCCACAGAAATATGAAAGAAAAGAAGATATTCCTTATCCGCGAGGAAAATATCGAACTGAGCTTGGGTTAGTGGGCAAGGTACATCTTACTTAGTGGCGCTAGCTGCAGCAGCTTGACCGGACGGGGGCGGGGCCGATGTGGACTGCTGTTGTCCAGCGAGAATGGCCCCTACCAAGGCCGACAACAATGTCTGGATCGGATCCATGAAGGTATACAGTCGGCAGAACACGGATGGAGAGGGGATTTTGAGATTGACTGGAGCTATTATAGGCTTCTCCTACTAGGCACGTGTGTTAATTGTCACGTGATTTAGGCGTGGCGTGATTCAGTTGTAATAATTATCATTAGACCATACCATGTGACTTTCGACAAATCAGATTGCTCAAAAAGTGTGAATTAAATAGCTTAATGCACACTTAAGTGTGCATTAAGTTGTTAATGCACACTTTTAGGTAAACAAAGTGATTGGTCGTGAGGTTAGTTAGTCGAAAGTCACGTAGTATGGTCTAAAACGTTTAGACCACACTAGGCGGTGCATTACACGATATAAGGCACTCGGGCGTCGTCAATAACGGTCTCGAAGACTCGAACGCGTGATAATGCACTCGCCTTCGTCTCCTGAATTATCAACGCGTTCTCGACCGTTATTGACCCACCCTCGTGCTTTATATCGCGTAATGCACCGCCTAGTGTGGTTTAAATATTACATGTCAGTTGGCATTTATAAATGTCAGTCGGTATATATAAAAGTCACTCGTCAATTATAAATGCCAGTCAGTATTTATAAATGTCACTAGACATAATAAATGTCAGTTATGACAGTTGGCATTTATAAATGTCAGTCAAATGTTAGTCGGCATTTATAAACAAGCACTGCATTTATACATATGCATGTTGCATTATAAATGCTGCTGTACATTTATAAATTATTTTGGTGAATTTTTATGTTTTGGTACAAACGGCACCCTATACACACAAGGGCTCCAAGCTAGCACAGTATACATGTGGTTACCTATTTTGAAAGATGACTCCTTTGATGGTCTCGAAAGGATTAGATCTCTGACGAGCATCGGCAAACTCTTTTCTATCGAGTGAATCAAAAACAGTCTAAACGAAACAGATTCATGTGAATTGTGTCCAAGTACATGAGTGAGTGAGTGAGTGCTTACTTTAGCAGCAAGAATAACTTCCAGCACAACAGGATCACAGAACTTAGTTTCATCTTCAATTGTATCTTTTCTCTATATCAGACAACCAAAGGTCACACACAGTCTGTTAGACTATTGCAAAAGAGAAGAGTAGTTTAGTTTATAACCTCATCTGTGACAATCCAGTCAGTCATTTCATTAGCTGTGAGTACAGGATGATGGCAAGGAGCAAGCCAGATCACTTCTTGATCACAGTTAACCTGTAAGAATCATACACAGCATCACAGACACGAAATTGTGCAGACTTTGGCTTTTGCTAGTACGAAAACCTCACACATGGACTACTTCTCTCACTCACAAACTCCTCTTTGCAAGGACCAGTACATAAAAAGGGTTTGTTATTGAACAGATGTGAACAACTTTTCTTGATTTTATTGCAGTGACATAAAGTACACAATTGATTCAAGCATTACACTTATCCCTCCCCCTCTCTCTCTCTCTCTCTTCCTCTCTCTCTCTGTCTTACAGTGGCGTAGCTATGGGTGGGCCTGGACGGGCCTGTGCCCACCCAATCATTGGCTGTGCCCACAATTGGTGGGGCACCTCTTGGGCTACCATGCATACAGTACTAGTGAGACTAACACCAAGACACTTCTTTTTCAGTAGCACACTGATCTTATCGGCTGATTGACAGTATCTCTGACTCCGCTATAAACCAGATTGTTCAACAACGTGACTCGAACGCTCCAAAAACACACCAATTTTGACCGGAAATGGGTGTGGTTTATGCAAATTTTCACGCCCGCGCAAGCACGCCCGTTTTAGTGCCCCACCAAACTGTGAGTCTTGGCTACGCCCCTGCTGTCTTACCTCTTCCAGCTCCCACTGGACGTCCTCTCGCTTCAGTTTTGCGATCATGTGCCCCAGACCACGCCTACCCTTGTGCATGGATTGTTGTATCGGTTCAGAGATGCCGGACTCAGTCTTTCCAAGACCTTTACCAGGAACATAACCCATTGATGCCTAAACAATGAACATCACTATAAATATGCTGTCTAGTTGCCGTGATAGCAATATCACAGCCTGTGCTAGTACTTACGTCAAAGGGGCGTGTCACCTACCATCATTCTCTCTGCAAAATTGCTGTAGTTGGGCAGCTTCTGTTTCGGGGCTCCGCCATCTTCTCCTTCATCCCCTAGTGCTCTTTTTCGCTTCCTCTGGTTTTCATTCTCCTGGAGACCAAAAATTGACTCACGTCTACCAACACGCGAGCTGCTAACCCACCAAACGATCTCTTACTGTGCCTGCAACGTCCGCCATTCCCTCGTGTCGGGTACAGTGGGTGGAGCTACTACTATTGAGCCACGCCTATATAGAGACTGAGTGAGTCTACTACGAACAGAAACCGTAGGTGAAGAGTTTATGTAAATAGTACCCGTTATCAGCAGAAACTATCATTCCTGCGGTTAACTACTGACGAATGTGAGTTTTCTAACTGTCATCATGGATCATTCCACCTCTGGGAATGGCTGCAACAACACTGATGGTCCTCTCCGCCACGTGATACTGCTGACATATGGATCTGTTGCAGGCATCTCACTGACTGCCTGCATTGTGGCTCTGTCCCTTGCTTGCATCTGTCGAGTCGGAAGACGGTTTACTCACCGGATATCTCTCTATCTTCTCTTCGCAGTTGCCTTCAACAGCGTTAATATTCGCTGCTCACAACTAGTCGTGTACAACTATGATCCTACGAACACGGCATAGAGTAACCCGGGGCTATTTCGTGACGTTTTGGCGTTAGAGCGTTCGTTCGACTTTACTTGGCTGCTAACTCTTTTCGCGTACCCAGGATCCAAATTTTACTTGCACCTACAGAATTAGCAGTCTTTTTCGAACTACTCGCATCTAAAGTTATGCTGATACGGTGTAAGAATATTGGACAGCAAGCCGTTTTTTCACTCGACCATCTTGGGGCTATTTCGACACCACCGGGGCTATTTCGAGACGGACTTACATCATGGATAAAGCTGTAAGTGCACGCATGCATGATGCAGATCACTAGTAGTGTTGATTGTTATACTCTTAATTCTGCCTCGCAGATATCAGAATGCTGTGGTTATATTGGCTGGACGGTGGAAGAGTTACAGTACGAGACTTTCGTCTGCACGTACCATACTGCACCTCAGAGCTTTCTGTTCTTGATTTGACTTATCTTTTGTTACCATACTATTTAAATGAGTGAATACTTACCTTGTCTGCAACAAAACTGCCAAAAACCAGCTAAAAAGCGCACAAAAACAGCAAAAAAAAACCGCAAATATCAGCGTTTTGTTAACGATTATTGTTTTTTCCCCGCTTATTTTTCTTGCAAGCGCTTTCTATTGGTCAACGAGTCTGGTACCAGTGTATAGAGGAATCTATTCTCATGTTAGCAGTACCAGGCTCGACATTCCCAATCGTTGCTATCGAATGTTACGACGGAAAGTGCGAAGGTAGTCAAGCGGGGCTATTCCGTAAGTAAGTTTGGCTTCCTCAATTGATTTGTATGTGACGCGAAATAGCCCCGTCACGAAATAGCCCCGTGTTACTCTACGTCATTGGGTGCAAGGCAATCGCGGCTTTACTGGAGTTTTCAACGTGGACGACACTTCTGTACATGTCTGTGTTAGTGTCTCATCTCTCATGTCTCGTTATCCTCATTGAGATTCGACCAATCATACTTAGTATTAGGAGTCACTTATCGTGAGCTCATTATAACCCTCTCTGAACCAGCCGATCGTACCTCTACTAAAGCAAGAAGACAAGCACTGTGCTTAGAGATCTGCTATGTCTTTGTACCGATCGTAATTCCCCTCTTGTTTGTGTGGATACCGTTTCTTCATGATGCTTACAGACTAGCAGGAGCTTGGTGCTGGATAAGACAAAAAGATGATAACTGTGACAGTCTTCTAGCTGGTAAAATCGAGCAGTATGCCCTGGGGTATGGCCCTGTGTCTTTCCTATGCATTGTAGCTATGGGCATCGTCGCTGCAATGTTGGTAATCTCATGCAAGCGACTGTACTTCCAAGAGACACCAGACCAGGTCTACAAAACCATGCTGAGAGAAAATGCTCCACTGATGATCTATCCTGTTCTCTTTCACATTGTCAAGTTGTTGGGACTTGCTCACCGCTTGTATCAGATCACAACTACCATCCACAATAATACAATACTGTGGATTATTCATGCAGCAATTGCTCCTCTCAATATCTTGTCATGTGCTATCACAGCAAAGCAGTACTGCCAATACTGCGCCGTATGAAGTGCGTATCATCTCCGCATTTTTGTAAATACGGAATGAAACGCGGCGACTGTAATTTATTAAATACGATACCGTAGCTACGCCGTATCCGGACCATTCGAGTACGGCGCTTCGTATCTATCCCGTATATCATTCCGTTCATTATTCGCATTTAATCAGTATTATTTGAATGGAATTTGTAGTCAGTGTATCTGCAGTGCATTATAAAAATCACTAGTCAGACAGAGAACTAAGACTCCAGTCAGATTCAGTATAACAGTTTCTGGGAGAAGTAAGTTGACCTCGAGAAGGAGTAGTTTCTCTCATATAGTAATACGCTGGTGGAACAGTACCGTAGTCTGCCGCAGGAGAAGTAAGTTGACCTTGAGAAGGAATAGTTTCTCTCATAAATGCTGGTGGAACAGTACCGTAGTCTGCCGCAGGAGAAGTAAGTTGACCTTGAGAAGGAATAGTTTCTCTCATAAATGCTGGTGGAACAGTACCGTAGTCTGCCGCAAGAGAAGTAACTTGACCTCGAGAAGGAGGAGTTTCTGTCACAAGTGCCGGTTGTGTCGATGTTAACGGAACAGTGGCAAAGTTGGATGTAGGAGAAGGTTCTGTATAGTATGGCAGTGTGGCATTAGTTGGGGTCGAGTGAATAGATGTAGGCCTAGGTGTTGAAGTAGAGGAAGATGATGAATTATCATCAATTCTACGTAGATGGTGACGATAGCTTCTCTCAATAGCCCAACGTGGAGCACTGACAGGAGGCATAGAATCAGAGGCCTGTCCATCAACTCGTACTTTCCGAGATGGGTGGATTTTTTTAGAAGCATCTAGTCTCTCTTGAAGCTTTTGAATAAGTTTATTTAGTGCTAAAAAAACAAAAAATAATGAAGAATATCCAACATAATATAAAATTGTTCGCTTACCATTGGAACGCCATATTGGGTGATGCAACGATACACTGGGTCGTCCGTCAGTCTCACTATCGCTCTCATCCGTCATGTACTCAGGACCCAGTTGTAACCAAAACTTCTTCTCTTTCTCTTTAAGAAACTTGCTGCGTTTCTCGTATAGCTGTAGTTTGTACAGTCACTAAAAATTTTAAAACATCTGAGCATACCTGTTTTTGTGCTGCACGTTTTTTACTATTTTTTTTATTGAATGCAACTTGTGCTTGTCTATTCTCCTTCGAGTCAAGAAACAATCTTCTTCTAGATTCATAATATCTGTGTATTGCAGCTTTGAAAGCAAAATTAATGTTAAAGTTAGGTAGAATAATTCCAAAAACATCGGTTTACCTTTTTGAGCGGGCACTGTGAATTGTTCCTCTAGTTGTGATAAGTGTGTAATGATTTCACAACTGACTCGTTGATTTTGCTCTGACGTATAGCTTATGGAAGAAAAATAATACATAATAATGATTGGTATGAAATACAGTGTCTACCTCTCGGATCCATTGAACTGTTCATGTAAGTTTTGATGTATTGATTTAACTGCCGTCTGAAAAAAAAACAATGGCAAAAATACTGTCAGCATCGAAAGTCAGCATGTTGTGTAGCATGTAAGGTGCTGACTTCCTTCTAATCTTATACATGTACATGTAGTCTCCACGTTACCACTTGTACTTAGTATTAATGTTCGGCAGTTGCTTATGTGAACCACACAAGAAGTCACGTTACTTTCTACACAGTGTTGCTAAGAGAATTTAGGAGGATAGATACTCTTCCTAGTAATAAGCTCTTGCTGCTATTATGGACAATTACCGGACAACACGAAAAATTATTTCAATGCTAATTCAAATCCCTCACATATGATCACCTATGGTTTTGTATGTGTATCAGTTGAATTGGCTTTGTTGTCTATACATACATACTTGTTGTACCAGCTAGCTATGTACTGACTTACACTGAGTTGTGTTGGTAGCTTAGCTTTGCTGCCACGTGGTCGCGAGTCCTCTCCCGACTTCTCCTTGAGTTCACGAAACTCGCCTCTAAGTCCCTGAACCTCTGACGCGAGAGTAACTGTTTGTGTCTTCAGGTCAAGTACGAGCTTCTCTTGGGCCTGGACTTTGGATAACAGCAGATCCATTTTTTGGAGAAGTAAAGGTGGCGGCCCTCTGGTGGTTTCATTGGCATACGTGGGCTCTACAGCCTGGTGTTCATTGCCTCTGGGGAAACTCGAGTTACGCGACGAGCTGCCTGTACCATAAAACCCAAGCGCCTCCATGTTCATCAATACACCTGCTCTTCATCGCAATCACGTGAACAGTGTGTTTCCCGCCCTTTTAACAACATCGAATTATTACAAATTATGTATTGGTACAACAACAAAAACAGGCTCATCACAAGAACCAAAATTAACAGTCATGTAAGAATATGCACAAATAGAATAAATACGTTGTATAGGTATAAAACTGCATGCACTGTCTGGATAAAAATCATTTGAAAAAACTAAAGCTGATTGACCAAACCAGTAACGATGAGAATGATCTTTAGCCCACTTTACGTATGCTAAGATGTGTTCTAAGGTTTCTCCTTCTTGCGTAACGACTTTGTGTTTAACAAAATATTCAATCACTCCAGCAGCTAGAATCGGAGGATCAGGCCAGACAAACTTTTCTCTCACGATTTTCATAGGCCAATACGCAACAACTACAGCACCTGACATTGATCTAGACTTCTTGCTGCTCAGCACTTGACTAGCAATGGTTGCTCTTGCTGATTGCATATAAGGTAATAATATTGATTTGAATGAAACAGTTGGATACATTTCACGATATGTAAGATCAAGCATATCTGCAAAGTCTTGATGAAAAAACTTTTGATAAACAGGAGGTAAGATTTGCTCGAAACTGACAGAGGTAGTAAATTTAATTCCTGCTGTTGTTTGGATGTTACAGGTAGCTTTTAGCTTTAACTCATTGAGGATTTCAGGAGAAACTATCGACTGAGAAAGAGATCCTGATTCAGAAACATTTGGCAGTACATGATCAAACAGTTCTTTTACTTCATCGGGAAACTTTGTTGATGTGATCCTTTGTTTACGGACAAACTTCCTCATAATTTGTGCTTCAATTGATCGTTGATTTGTATAGAAACTACCCAAAATACCATTATATCTTTCATATGGATAACACCAGAATCCATACACAGGACCAAAGTCAATTACACAGTCTTTAAGATGGAGGTGTAAATGCAAATTAGGTGTGCAATGCTCACCACCGAATAAGCTTTCAAATTTTTTGCAAAACAAAACCAAATATTGGTCTGCTGAGGTTGTTTGTTCTATTGTCAAAGATCGTGAAAGAAGAAGCTTGCATGCTCGGACATACACTAGCCAACATTGATAGTGATCCGAAGGAATGTTTCCCTTTAATGCTATAGCTGAAAATATCAAAACCCAATTCTTCCATTGATCCGCTGAAAGGCCACTAAATTTTGAGCTGATTTTCATAGCTACTCTCCCAACATTGTGTGGAGTGACAATGCCTTCAACTGTAGCTTGAATTTTATCAAGATTATGAGCTCCTATTATTCCAAGCTTGAACCACAAATCCATGACATGTTTACAAGTGCCAAGCAGCATATTATGCATTGGATCGATTGCATGCATTTGTACTATGTCAAAGTATGGCAAGAGATATAAACCAGAAAAACGAACACCAGTTTTAGATAACATGGTTTTGCGAGCTGATTTCGATTTTGCATTTCTATATTGTTGAGCAAGCTTGGCACATTCTGTGTGTGTCCGACTCTTCCAACTATCCCTGTTATATCCAGAGAAGTCAAGTTTGTTATCGTACACACCAGAAGGAAATCTTTTGTTACACTTAGAGCATCCCATGCAAGCACTATGTCCTGCAAAACCACATAGCTTTCGAACAGCTGGCAAATCACAGCTAACACACAATAGGCAAGCACGAATGGTAATACAAGAAGGTTGTCCAGGAATTGTACAAGATAATTGAATGCCATCCCATAAAGCCAACAATTCTCTTATAAGTGGAGCTAAAAATGAGTTAATGGTTATTTCTGGTTCTTTAGGTCCTGGTATGACACCCACTAAAATTATGTTTTCAGGCTTAAAACGTTCTTCCCTTGGCAAATTCAAAATGACTAGATAAAGTGCTCCAACCGAATCTGAAATATGTTTAAACGGCTGGAACCAATCACATCCTAGTGCCAAACCAAAACTGTCATTTAAGTAATGCTCAAACTTTTTCCAAATTCTGCCATCATATATGTCATCCATTGAATCACAAGAAGTCCTCCGACTCTTCCAAAGTTGACATTTGTTCAAAAATCCAGGTTTGTTTACAAGATATTCAAGACTGTCTTGAAGTGGGTTGTAACAGTAAACTTTATGGGGAACCATTTTCACATCACCATTGCTCAGTCTAATGGTTTTAAGCAAGCTAGCTCCACATGGTTTGCGCTTAGAGCGATAACGGTGTTTCCGAAATTCAACATGTGTACATGTTTTATTAATCAAGTTACCTCTACTGTCTTCTTTGAGACAGTATTCAAGTTCGTAAATGGAATTACACTTAGGACAAACTGGATAAGCAACAAACGTGTCCTCTTTCATTCCAAGGAGCTCTAAGGCAGCATCTGTAGTAGAAGGCATGGCTGAAAACAAGCTTTCAAGAGCTTCATTCTTAGTCTTCGAAGAAAACATCAAGAAAAATTTCTTTAAGAACTTAAGCAATGCTGTAATAGCAGCATTAGATATATTGAAAAGTGACTGCCACATAAAAACGAACAATAAGAAAACTTGAAGCAGAAAAGGTGGTGGTGTTTTAGTACGAACTACTGGCATTTCATCATCGTTATCATCAATTAATATCTCCTCTAATTCTTCCTCTTCGTCCTGCACATCATAATAAAAATAGTTGTAAAACATTGTCTCAATGAGCACATACTACTAGAAGTATGAAGGCATTAGCTATTGACAGAGCGACTTGTTGTAGATTGTGAAATTTCAGCATTTGTTATTCATGTCCATAATATTATTACGTAGACAAAGCAGAACATTTATTTCTCAAATTTAACTATTATCATGGTACTATAATATAGAGGCATTTTTTAAATTTTTGCTACACAAAACCATCATTTACAAGTAATCTTAAAAGCAGAAAGACATTCAGCGAGTGAATTTTGACAAAATAATAACCTATAGTAAAATCTGATAATGGGTGTACCCTTGTATCACTGCATTGAAACAGTTACATACATTGTATAGTCTATGAAACAATGCTCACGACTTAACACTTACCTCATTCTCAGATGATTCACAGCTGCTACTCTCAGTCATTCCCGTAGATGATTCATCTGTGTCTGTCATTTCATCAAAATATGGCGCATCTAATATTATTACACAGTGATAGATCACGTTCTTTTCACAGGTACGATCACAAATTCACTCACCAGCAACGCTATAGGCTTGGAATTCCACAATTCTTTCATCGCTACTTTCGACATTGGCCTCAAAATCAATTTCTGATGAATCAGAGTCCGATTCAGAACTATCAGGCCATGTGGAAACGCATGAAACGGAGTCTGGTGGTTGCGAGTGACAGCGGCCGCCGCTTGCCAAGTGAGCATAGTAAGTACTCTTTGATACAAGATCCCCACAGTTTGGACAAACCTTTCGTAAACGCTTTCTTGGAGCCAAAGGCTGGGAATCCATGTTTAAAGTTTAGTACTGATTCTCCGTCTGGACCGTCTTACAACTTTACAAGTCGTACGGGACCGGATGTTAACGTATTTGGAGTAAGTCCGTCTAGTGTTGTGTAAGTTCCGTCAAAAAACCACATACGGTAATCCGTACTTGACCGAATTAGCATATCTATTTTGCTGTGATATAGTATACTCTTTATTTGTTATCATTGAACATTTCCATAAAGAACCTCAACCTGATGAAGCTCGACATAATGAAAGAGATCCACTTCTACGCAGTGAATTGAACATTGTTGACGATTGAATTTCGTTGCAATGAAAACATGTTCATGATTTTTCAATTTTTGTGTCAGCATTAATTTTTAAAGCAAGTAACTGAAAATGGTATGTGGGTTTCCATAGTAGTAGCTTTAACTACTACTGGTTATGTATTGATCATGCTACCTGTGTTAATATTTTTATTTTTCAAACCAACAATTACAATAAAGACTCCTATGACTAGTGACATGTTATACTATATACCAATTAAAGAGTTATTGGCAATCAGAAGTTACATTCTTCCTGTGATCAAAGATTCAGGTAGAGATTCAAGATTTCTCAAGCCCATCATTAACTTTCTTTCTATTAGATTTGCAGTATAAAAAGTTAAAGCATATCCACGACGTTCCTCAAATTTATTTACGGCTGTCATTAACTCTTTGTTTGCATAGATATCTTCTGCATATTCAGTAACAAGAAGTCTTAGTTGTGATCTTGATTCAGGTGCTGTGATAACTTTAATGAACTCACAAAGTGATTCAAAACTGTAAAAACAGCACTCATAGGAATGAAGATTCTCTATATTCAAAACATTTAAACTAGTATTTGACTGCAGTATTGGACCTATCTCCTGAAGGTGCTGATCTCTTAACATAGTATTAAGTACTAATTGTTCCACATTTCTAGCAGCCATCAATAGAAGTGGAAAACTCTCTGCTTGCATTGATTTGTCAGAAAGGTCCAACTTTTTCAAATGTCTTGCTTGGTAAATGAGAAGAACTAAATGGTAAATATGTCTACTTGTCAAGGGCGAGCCAAGTGAGGTTAGACTAAGAGTTGTTATAGATGAGGTAGGTACAGCACCAATTAACAGATTCAAGGTTATAAAGTCAATTTTCGAAATTAGATCAAGTCCAATTAAAGTTACATTTTTTGTTCTCATCAATTTAGTCAAACTTCTAACGCCATTATATGTAATACCATCATCACTAAACTGAAGTCCAAAACAACCTTTTGAGCAATTAAGAGTGTTTGCCTGGTTGATAAAAGTTGTTACAGCTGACTCAATGCCGTGATCATTAATTTCACATGCATAGAAAGTGACAATCAAAACTTTAGGATGACATTTTTCAATCATGTCCACCATGAAATACCATATCACGTTGAGATCATGAACAGAAAGTCTATAGAATCCAAAAAATACGAAGAGTTTACTATCAAACTGACATAATATCTTGTTATGCTTCGCTTCATAAAGACAATGAAGATATGTCAAAAATAGTCTACGTGGGTCAGAAGAAGCAGTACACAAGTTATTAAAAACAAAAAAACCAGGTGGATTCATTCCTATTTGACTCAAACATTCGCAGACCCTTTCACTCTCAAGCTTTGTTATGCCAGCATAGAAGCGAAGTACTAGTGATGTTGGATTACTGGTCATTATACATATAAAGTCCTTCACCTGTTGCTCTGGACTCAGCTGGCTCATCCTCACAGCACATAAGAAGTCTTGAACTGATGAGTGAAGGAACCCATAGTGAGGGTCATAGCCACACCAGGTCAGCTGCTGGTGTACCTTCATTAGACCCAGGGTCTCCTGCACGTCCTGTAGACCGGCTTTATGAAGGTCATCAGATGAGATTAGCTGGTTACTCTGAGAGGCTACTTTACCACTGAATGTGGAATGGTAAGATATTAGACAAAGATTTTTGAACGCTATATTTTCATTTGATGGAAGATCTGAAAAGCAGCGAAGCAAAGGTTTAGCATGCTTGTATTTCGCTTTGGTGACAAGATGACGAAGAAGAAGGTTAAGAATAAAGCAGTTGAACAGCTCTGTCTGAGTAGTGGGAATACCTGTTTGAATAGTAAGAAACAGATGTAGTAAGATGGCTGCATTGATGGGCAAACTGCACAAGCCACGAACATGATGGTTATCATTGAGAGCTGTTATGAAGACAGCAGGGTCCTTGCCTTGCTACTGACTAGCATAGGTATCAACACTCTCAGATGAGAAGCCAGTGATCTCAACAAAAGTGGTGACTAGTGGCTGTAGGGAGGGAGAAGCTATGGGACGAGTGGTGACAATAAACGAACACTGTGGTAGTGCTAATCCCGGCTGACTGCCTTTGAGAAGATCATGAATAAAAGAGGATGTTTGCAACTCTTCGGGCAAATCCTCCCATCCATCCAGTATAAAGCAGCATCCTTTGCCTCTTCGCTCTGTGATGTACTCAGCTACTGCTCTACGCATCTCAACAGATGTAGGATGAGGGATTATGTCTTCTAAACATTTGGCAGACCACAACTTGGGATCTGCCAGGGTTAGATGGATGAGGAGATCCACATCATTAAGTAGCTTGCCCTCAGCCCACTGCTGGCAGGCATGTCTCATTAGAGTGGTCTTACCAGAACCTGATGTGCCTTCAAGTATCACCTTCTTGTCTTTGAAGATGTCGAGTGTAGTTAAACTTGTTTTCTCATCCTTCAAGACTAACTCCGGGTTCACAAAAATCATTGGATGTTTTAGTCGTGGCCAATCTTCTCTATCTGCCACTCCATCAGAAGCTGAGGTACTGTAGCAATCTTTGAGGTACTCTCGGAACGAGTTCACAATGATGTGAGGTGCTTCAGAATATGAGTCCTCGTGTAGCTCTTTAACTCTAGAAATTAGTAGAGATTCGCCTGCTTCTTCCAACACTTTTATCAGCTCACGGTAGGTTGCCTTCTCTCCCAGCTTCCTGACCCACTTCCAGAGCATCTTGCGTTTCTGTACCTTGTATTGGAGGGCATGGCTGGCTCGTATCTCCTGCTGCTCTGCCTCGGTAAGGTCAAAATATGGTGCCAGTTCCTCCCAGTCTTCAATATGCTCAGAAAACTTTGCAATATGAGCAGAAGAGCATCTTACGTCTAGTGCCGTAGAGTTGAACAAAGCCAAAGGGTTGGCCATTTCTGTACTGAATCACGGGTCGTGGGATGCAAGACAAGACGCTTAGGCCTCGGTCACACTACGATAGCGATGACGGCAAATCACTGCGATCACGGTCACGACAGCAATTAAAAAATGCACGCGGTCACACGTACTACCAAAGATGGACGCCTTGCTGTTGTACCGTCTTGGCTGACTACCGCTTTGCTACTCGCCTTTGCCAACTAACAAGGGTTTCGAGAGTGTACAGTTCACTGTATTTAAGGCATGAGTGCTTTTTTCGAAGCCAGCAAGCTGATCGTCGGCCCTTCTTGACACGCTCCCGCCGGTTTTCCTCACGATCACCAGTTTGTCAGTCTCTCAGTAGAGCTGTTAGATCATTTTTGTTCGATATTTGGTTATCTTGGGATTCTAGCATGCACATTTGGCTCGATACTAGCTTTGTCGCAGTCGTAATCTTGGGCTCCAATGGAGCGACAACGTCTACTGTACGACTATGGCACGACAACGAATATAACGGACATACCGATAAGGGGTTGTCATCCGGCTCCACGCACAGGCCGGAAAGACCTCCACTCACAGGCCGGAAATAGTCAGACCTTGTCATCCGCCTACTCCACGCACAGGCCGGAAATCTACTCCCAATGAGTCCCGTTATGGGAAGACATCCGGTCGGGGTCAAAGGTCGAAATTTAACCTGTTTTGCACGGATTTTAACTTAAATCTTTTTTGCTGGAGTAGGTGCTCAACGTTGCCCGAGTTGTTGCCGTTTCTCACTATACAGACAGCAGCTGGAGTGATTGTCACCAGTGTGCACAAGCAAGCTGAGTTCATTTGGCTTGGGAGAGGACCTTGGAAGGCGGAAGAACACGAAGAATCAACTGGACTAGAGTAGCAGTGCCTCAGAATCTGCTGTATTTCAATAACTAGATGATTGTAAAGACAATGTGGGGCGAGCCTGAGCGAACTGTACGTACATGTAACAGTAAAAATCACAAAATCGGATAGTTGGTTGGAATAATAGAATGGATAGCAATATGAATGATGATTATAGTTCAAGATAGTTGATATAGCGATTGTATAATGATGATAATGGGATAATAGTCATTTAAAAGTAACTGACTTCTTCTTTGGTGCTGCAGAATCTTTTTCTGCTGCAGCTGTTCTTATTCTCTCTCTCTCCGTCTCTTCAATCTTAATTCTTTTCTTAATACTTTCTTCTTGTGAAAATTGAGCATCTTGGCTCTAACAGCTGGCTGATCAAAAAGAGCAATTTGTGGATGATCAGGTTGTCTTTGTCGACTCTCTCGCAAACGCTGTAGTCGACTATCTCTCTGTGCTAGATCCTCAGCATCGCGTCGCTCATGTTCTTGGTCTCTCATGTGCTGTAGCCTGTTTTCTCTTTGTTCACTACTTTCAACATCACGTCGCTGGTGTTCTTGGTCTCTCATGTGCTGCAGCCTGTTTTCTCTTTGTTCACTACTTTCAACATCACGTCGCTGGTGATCTTGGTCTCTCATGTGCTGTAGCCTGTTTTCTCTTTGTTCACTATTCTCAGCATCACGTCGCTCGTGTTCTTGGTCTCTCATGTGCTGCAGCCTGTCTTCTCTCTGTTTACTACTCTCAGCATCACGTCGTTCTTGCTGTTGGCGTCTCAACTGCTGTAGCATTGTTTTTCTTTGTTCAGCATGCTGTTCATCACGCTGGGCAGCACGTCGCGCCTTATCACGAGCTCTTCGCTTGCTCAGTCTCTGCTCTTTTTCCTCTGCAGTTTCAGCAGCTCGGCGAGCTCTTTCACGCACTCTTCTCCTTAGAAGTTGTTCTTCTTTCTTTGAAGAATAATCACGTACTGGAATAGTAGTATCAGGATCCATCGTCTTAGTATGATATGACGTAATACACACGCGGCAAAATTGAACCGTTCGGTGAATTAGAGCGTGAGGGCATTTACGGAAAGACGTACGCATACATGTACATAGATAGATAGATAGTTCGCGGGGACGCTTTTCGATCCCATATGGGGCTCGCTCAGGCTCGCCCCAACTAGTGTTGGTAAGTAATATAGAATTCTTGGCTGTAATATAATAGTGGCATCCAGCTGTAGGATAAGGTGTGGGCTTGATCACTGAATGAGTAACGGCTGCAGTGACTTGTTAAAGAGTGGAATTGACAGTAGCAACATACTGTGATATCCAGTGAGAATGGTGGGTTCTCCAGCAGTGTCAGTATGAGCCTGGAGTCTAGTGAGCTTAAATACCGTACCATACCTAAATGTCTATTATGTAGAAACAGACTACCAGCCGCTCAGTGCGGTGTCATTCATGTACATGTACTATTGTATGAGGGGTCAATAAGAGCGGCCTTCATCCAATCTGTGCAAGTCTTTACCACAAAGTACTTGTGTAGTTATGTCAATACACGTATACTAGCAGTACTTTATGGTGAAGAGGTGTGCTGTTTGAGTGAGTTGGGTACACAATATTTATGCTGGTTAGTGACTTTTCCTGCCCTGTAGTAACAATAAACAAACTAACCAATATCTCTCTCTCCCTCCCAACCAACTGACTGACTAACAAAAGAATCAAGCCCAATGGTGCTATTTGTTCAAACACTAAAACATTGATCCTTGCCGGGATCAAGTCCAATGGTGCCGCAGTCTCTCACACAGAAATTCCTGTTACCATTGATGGTATAGGTGCTTGTGCAATTTACCAGTCCACATGTACATGTCTCTGTTCTATCATAGAATGATACCACCAGAACACAGGATTCCTATTAATTTACATCGAGGATGCTCTAACCATGTGCTTGTAGTCCAGTCTATTCTCTCAGCAAAAAAACAATTGTATGACTGTATTTTCATATAAAACTTTCATGTTCATAACTCCAACTATTAGTATTCATGTGCATTCATCCTCATTATCATCTGATCAGTATGTGTTGCTTAATTTCTGGTTTTGCTTACCTGAGAAATTTACTGAGTCACTGGTACCGCCATCACTTGCATGTATAAGAATTTCTTTGTAATTCTCAGTAATTGGTAACACATCACACTAGCTGAAGAGGTCAAGAAGATTCACTGCATGCTATTAAAACACGCTACGATATGACTCAGCACTCCGTTACACTGTCGATGATACAATAATTATTTGCTCGATGTTTTTCTTCACAGAGGTGTTTGCATCTAATTTGCATGAGAAGTTTATCATAATACTATTATAATTGTAACAGACTTCTGTCTTGCTTGGTCATTATCATGGACTGAGACTCTCTGACTACACTTATTGTCACACAATACATTGTCTGTTACATAGATACATGTCATTGTTAAAGCTCTGCTATTATGGGTTGTCTATTTTTCAATAAAGACTGTTGAGAGCTTGACCCAACTCTGTTAAAACATCTGCGTGTTACATAATAATCAGTTTGTGTGCATTGTAGTAGTACCAATCTGGCGGCTAAGATTGCAAGAATGGAAGCTTTCAGTGTTACATTATTCAAATGCGACTACGTGTATTAGCGGGTGGAGCAAGCCTTCCAATGTATGCAAAATATTATGTTTCAGTGGTGTATATATATATATAGTTGCTACTGTCAATTCAATTCTACCACTCTTAGCAGACACTACTGATTCACTGATCACTCATGCTATCATTGTCCAGCAGTACTTACTGAAGCCAGTGACATCGATCATTACCTTACACTGGGCTACATGCCCTGACTACAGCCAGATTCTAATACTCACCATGGCCAACAGCTAAATATATGTATTGACAGACCATAGCAGACTGTGGAGTACGGCTATACTCGAGATCAGGGACGTAACTATACAGCTCGTCATGAAGGACAACCTGACTAGTCTTTTCTCATGTGTTTCTTCTTCAAGGTCCCGATGATAGGTCTCCCAAGCTCATCCTTATGTATTATAAGGGAGGGCGGGGTAATTCCGCCCACACTTCCGTGTTTCGAACTTAAGAGCTGCTTTACTCCAGGAGAGAACAATCTTTCCAACATCCAATAACAGGATCTTGTAGGTCAATCTAAGTGCTCTTAGTGGTTGCAACTAGAGCAAGTCACTATCACCGATAATAATAACAGCAGCTTGACTTTCCTAATTACTGAGAAAATTCAAAAAGTATTTTTTCGGGGTAATTCCGCCCACCACGCTTTTTCTATTGTGAAGAGGAATTGCTAGGGGAAACGGTTTCTAGCCGTGAAAGAAAGGTTCTATACTATTTCCCAATAATCTCTGACAGTATTCGTGCGCAATCATGTGAGTCAGCAGCCAATTATTCGTGGAATATGAACATGAAATCAGAATGCTGAATAAACATGGATGAATAAGTGATGAGTCATAGAAAACCGAGTTCCAGTTGTTGTGATTAACAATCATGTCGCTGACAGAAGTCACAGAGCCATTATTCCTCCTTGCTCAGCATACTTTTTCAAAACATTCATTTCCTGTCGTGATTTCAGCAAGCCACACCTCTTAAAAATTCCTTCCTCGTGAGTGCGCCCCAAAGCCGCTTGCAGTCAGAGATCTGGAATGTCTGAGCATCCCAAACTTTTTTAATAGTATAATTGACTGTTAATCATCCATTCTATGCTTACACGAGGCTCTGAGTATATAGCATGATTGAGCTAAGTAAGTTTTAGGAAGTTTTTTTGTAGTTTTTCGTCCACCATGATGAAAAGGTATTTATTCTTTTATCAAAAGAAAGCAAGCTCATGCGCTTGCTTCAGCAGTTCAGTATAGCTATATAGTGTAGCTATTTATTCAGCACTTTGCTGCTGCCGTTCGCTTGCTTGTTTGCAGGCATCAGCTGCTCGAACTTGGAATGAGCGGAATTACCCCGTGGGCGAAATTACCCCGCCCTCCCTTACTGAGCTATCCTTTGCACACTGGCGACTGCCACAGTGCCACTACAGCAGCTGTCTGCATAGTAAGCCTGGAATAGGCAACAACTCGGGTAGCACAAAGATGAAGCTAAAATTCCGTGCAAAAGAGGTTAAATTTCGACCTTTGACCCCGACCGGATGTCTTCCCATAACAGGACTCATCTCAATCACAGGTCGGAAGCTTCTATAAAGCTCCACATTATGCGCTCCTGGTAAAATATACCGTCTCCCGCTTAAATCAACCAATGAAACGCCTGGTGTCTATGAAGAACACCTAAGGTTCTACGTGAAATAGACACTAGTAGCTAGTCAATCTGATTGGTCAATATCACTGTACTATACTCTAAATATAAGTTAGACGCCGAGGCCATGGGATCTACGCGGTATAGAAACCCGAGAGGAAGCCATATAGAACCCGAGCGCGTAGCGCGAGGGTTCTATGGCAACTCGAGGGTTTCTATACCGCGTAGATCCCATTGGCCGAGGCGTCTAACTTATTTAGAGTACGTATAGCCATGATTAACTGGTATCTAAGCCGTAAGCAAAAGAAACGCACCACGGATAATTATTTTTTTTTTCAAGGAGTGTCCACGTGGGACAAAGATTATTTTTTCACACTGAGGTGTAGAAAGAAAATATAAGATAATACACCACGGATAATACATACTTACATGGATTGGCAACGGGTCCGTATACTATAAATAATTGACCGTAATCCATCGTAATCTACAAAAACGGGAAAACCATCGTTGTTAACATGTTAAGCCAGGAAAACCCGAACTATTCTTTCTTGCTGCCCTTTGCACAATATAATCTACAGTGTCCTGGCTATTACTTGCCCGTTTTACAAGGAAAATGGGTGTACCCACACTCCAATAGCACTTGCCGTATTTGGAACAAAATTATTTCGTACTCGGCAATCACGAGAGACCCACATAGGGGTGGGTGGGTGGGTTGTGGGGAGGGCGGGAGGGCGGGAGGGCGTCAGGTGGCATTTTTTTGGCGCTCTGGCAAAAGGAGATGTATCTTCTTCCATCGCTCTTGCTGGTAGGGGATTTTTGCCGAAATCGTGTTTTCTCATTAAATATTCGCCCCTCTGTAACTTACAGACAGAGACCTTTTTGCAAAATCCCAAACGTACGTTTCTTCCTTGTGTACCAAAGTTTATGTCTGACATTTTGTGTGGGTGTGGCATGCCTAGGAAAGCTACGTGCTTTTTCGTCATTGGGTGGAGCTTGCTACGCCCACAAGACGAATGGCGACTTTCTTGGGTGTTCAGTGTGACTGAGCAGGCCTTCAACTATCAGTAGAAACCAAAATATTTGTAATCCTGATGTTAGAGCAATCCACCCTTAACACTGTAGCAGGTTCCTTGTTTCGAAGCAAACGCTGCAAATTCAAGTCATGGGAGGGAGTACACGGCTCGTTGTGCTGGATACCACCGCCAATGTGTCGTTTTTACTGTAATACAAGCCATTTTCGGTTGGTGTTGAGCTAAAGGCGAAAATCCCTGTCTTGACAGGGCCAGAACAGCTGTATCGATATCTTGTTGTTACGACGAAAGTTAAGAGTTTCACAGCAGTGCATTTGTATACATTGTACTTCGTTCTATTGCTTTAGATACAAAAACAGTCCGTGGTATTTGTGTTCTTCTCGTAATTCTCGACTACATGATAAACTAGTGGCCAGTGGAGTATCGATTTTTATAAGTATCGGTCAAGTAAAACTGAGAGATCAGCAGATAATATGAAAGCATGATAGTGTATTCATTTCTTTAGCAACAGTTTTTGACTTCATGACAGTTGATTCGTGACTTGTATGCCACTGCAGCATGGTGTAGTACTCGGTGTAGTACGCCCGCCTCGGTAGACAGTCCAAGCTGCTGTGACTGGCTGGGCTGAAATACAGCGCGTTATTCATTCATTGTCATGTACAGATACCTTTCTAACTTCTTAAGATTCTCCGTTAGCAGTAAAGTAGCCAGAGTTGCCGCTGCTGTTACCAGCAGCTGTAGCCATTTTGAGCGGAAACGTTAACGATGATAGTTTTCAGTGTTCGTGGTATACGGACCGTACCCGTTACCAATCCAAGTAGTAAGTATGTATTATCCGTGAAACGCACTCTCAAGTTCTCCGAGTCGTTCGTGGTATAAGCGACCAGCGCTCCTCGACTGGGCGTACGACATCGACGAACTGTTACTGAAAACCATTAATGAGTACGAGAGTAATCCTGCAACTTTACTCTACACCGCTACTCTTACGCCTTGAGTAGACCCCGCTGCTGCTACCACCACGAGAAGAAACCGCTCGAGAAGAAACCGTTCCTAACTCAGAGTAACTTACTCCGCCCTCGACCCAATCTTTATCGGCAACGCCCTGGAAAACGCCGTCCATTTGGCGATCCGCGTGCTGCGGACCTGCAAGTCGAGCAAGCCAGACAGACTGGAATTCCAAGGAAGACACTCCAAGACCGTCTATGATAGTCACTTCAGATAGTGATAGTCATAGAAAAAAAAAAAAGTATTATAAAAAAAAAAAATAGTCTATGTAGCTAGACTGTGTCAACTCGTAGACTTTCACTAGTATATTCATCACTTGTTGTTTCCATTGCTTGTATTATACACAATGCTAAGTATGTAAGTAAAATATACCGTCTCCCGCTTAAATTAACCAATGAAACGCCTGGTGTCTATGAAGAACACCTAAGGTTCTACGTGAAATAGACACTAGTAGCTAGTCAATCTGATTGGTCAATATCACTGTACTATACTCTAAATTTAAATAATTTGAATTTTTTACATTTTGTTCTTATTACTGCTGGAAGCACTTGTTAGTTACCACTCCATTGTCATCACTAATGTACAGTCTGTCTTTATCAGAAACTATGAATCGAGGACGATCAAACTACTACCATCACTATTACCAATGTATCCTAGAAACTTCCCACTAGTATTGAAGACACACACTACACTGTTCTGCATATCAGTAGCATAGAGTAGATTGTTGCTGTCAAAGCACAAGCCATACGGACTAAATGAATGACGCAACTTCTTATGATCAAAAGAAACCAAAAAGAAACCACTCGGTGTAAATTTCTGAATTCGGTGGTTCCCAAAGTCACTGACATACACCATTCCATTTTGATCAATAGCAATCCCACGTGGACCATACAGTTGCCCAGGCTTGCCTCCTTCACTGCCAAAACAATGCGAAAAGCTCAGATGAGGATTGAGAACCTGGTTCTAAAGCTCAGTAAAAAATAATCTTCCATTACGGTCAAATAATCTTCAGTGGGTTTATTGAGCACTTTACACAACTCCTCTGCAATCAGCTGCCTACAATATGTTAAATCTGAATGTTACATACTCCACATACATACATACCTTTCCTTCAAGGGTTTGCTGACAAATACTTCTTCATGTACAGCCAACACATCAGTAATGTAGGCAAAGTTCTGGCATAGCTGGGCAGCTCCCTGTCAATACAGACGATTTATGTGATACACATGTAGCCCATTGACACACCTCCCCAACTCTTTCTGTAACAAGCTCTTTCTATCACCGTCCCTTTCGGCAGTTCAAGGTTGGTGATTTCTCTGTTAGCTGTGAAGGATGGTTTCTGTCCTATCATGTCCCAACATCTGACAGTGTTTCTCTGTGATGGGAGGAGACAAAAGAGAAGAGTAACTGCAGTCACTTGTACCTACCCCTAGACCAACTAGTAGATACCGTTTACCAGCTGCCCAGAACCACTTCCATGAATGCACGTCAACAAGAAACTTAGCATCCTCACCAGTGACAGTAGTGAATGAGCTGGTGGCTAGGATTTCAATTGACTGGTCACTCGATGACACTACCTTCTGTGAAAAAGCAAAATTTCTTCTGACATGTAAATTTTTTTGAACACTGGTAGTCATGGTAACGTTACATTTACCTCCCAAACATTGGTAAATATTTCTAGTGCGTTAGGTGCCGGCGCTTCTGCTCGTGGTTTATTTGGTACCTGTAGAGACCAGCTTGAATCTGTAAAACCTATTTGTGAGTCACAAACCTTCCACAACTTCAGACAATCTGCTCTTATTCTAGACTGCCTTGCATCTTGTAAATTTCTTCACGAGCACAGCATTAAAAATAAACATGTTATAATCCTGCATTTCAACATACTTACATATTCTTCACATAGTATCGTATTTTACATGTAGTTCCACACATCATCAATACCCGACCTTAGACTCTTGCATATCACATACCTAGTGTAGGTACAGAGAGAGTAGCACGAGAAGGAAGACATGAAATTAGGAATTGCCCACAGTGTACACCAATGACAAAGAGAGTAGGAGAGAGAGAGAGGGAGAGAGAGAGAGAGAGAGAGAGAAAGAGAGAGAGAGGATGAGAAGGAGAGAGAGAGAGAGAGAGGTGAAGGGAGGGAACTCAAACTCGGCACAGTGTGTGCCAAGAGTGCATGACTTGCCTCTCGGAATTAGCTGGACGGCTGGTCACTGGTTTGAAGATGCAGACCTGTTCAAAGCACCGGTAGAGCAGGTAGAACAGGCCCACACTGAACGGAGTAAACTGGTCAAATACATTGTAGACAAAATGACCACCTGGAGTACAAAAGGTCACAACACAATTATCTGTAACAATGTGATATCACCTGTTCTCAATATCATAAGACACAAAGGTACTGACAGAGAACCAACTGTTTCGTGAGAATTTCTTGAATATTTTCCTCTCCGTCAACACAAATCCCCTGTGGCACACATTATTACACATTATAGACTCACACAGGACTTACACCATCAGCCATCACAAAATGAACACCTTCTGTCTGATCCATCACATACTCTTGAAGTTCTAGCAAATTCTCTGTCTTGGTTATGTCACCATCTCCATCATAACCACCAACACCTGTATCACAACAAACAAGATCTCAAAATAAAACAAAATTAATTGTACGTGCATAGCAAGACATGTTTGTAATGAGCAAATGGAATCATATGCAAATAAAAGAGTGAGAAAGTGAGACCAAAGTTGCCATTACCATAGAAAGGATCGAAGGTTTCACAAGGTCCAGCAAGAAATTTGTCCAGCTGAAAATCAGATGCATCATTGGGATCTGTACAGAGATCACAAACATGGCTCAGTCTAGATAACAGTGGTCTCTCTACCTTTCAAGGTGAACCCAAATCCTTTAGCATGCCATTTCTTTTTCGAAAACACGTACTCTGAAAATCCTCCAGGACCAGCACAGATATCGGCAAAATACAACACATCAGTCTGTGTGACATTTTACAAATGAACGTGCAGAGCTGAAAATAATGTTACATGTATAAATCTGTCCATTGTTCTATGATCCTATCATAATCCAGTCATTGGATATTTTATGCTTATTCTTCAAAGAATTATCATGTTGAACCATGCATACAGGGTTAAACTAGAAACCTACTATCACTAAATACAGAATGATGCTGACCTTCTCTTTTGGTGATGTGAACATGAAGTCAAACACAGAATCAATGTTTGTCATCTTCATTGCAGCCCTTAAAAGATAAAAATGACCCACACAATGGCTCCAAGCTAGCACAGTATACATGTGGTTACCTATTTTGAAAGATGACTCCTTTGATGGTCTCGAAAGGATTAGATCTCTGACGAGCATCGGCAAACTCTTTTCTATCGAGTGAATCAAAAACAGTCTAAACGAACACAAACAGTAGATTCATGTGAATTGTGTCCAAGTACATGAGAGAGTGAGTGAGTGCTTACTTTAGCATCAAGAATACCTTCCAGCACAACAGGATCACAGAACTTAGTTTCGTCTTCAATTGTATCTTTTCTCTATAATTATCAGACAAGCCAAGGTCACACACAGTCTGTTAGACTATTGCTAAAGAGAAGAATAGTTTAGTTCATAACCTCATCGATCTGTGACAATCCAGTCAGTCATTTCATTAGCTGTGAGTACTGGATGATGGCAATGAGCAAGCCAGGTCACTTCTTGATCACAGTTAACCTGTAAGAATCACACACAGCATCACAGACACGAAATTGTGCAGACATTGGCTTTTGCTAGTACGAAAACCTCACACATGGTCTATTTCTCTCACTCACAAACTCCTCTTTGCAAGGACTCGTACATAAAAAGGGTCTGTTATTGAACAGCTGTGAACAGCTTATCTTGATTTTATTGCAGTGACATCAAGTACACACTACTGATTCAAGCATTACACTTAGCCCTCACACTCTCTCTCTCTCTTACCTCTTCCAGCTCCCACTGGACGTCCTCTTGCTGCAGCTTTGCGATCATGTGTCCCAGACCACGCCTACCCTTGTGCATGGATTGTTGTATCGTTTCAGAGATGCCGGACTCAGTCTTTCCAAGACCTTTACCAGGAACATAACCCATTGATGCCTAAACAATGAACATCACTATAAATATGCTGTCTAGTTGCCGTGATAGCAATATCACAGCTGTTGCTAGTACTTACGTCAAAGGGACGTGTCACCTACTATCATTCTCTCTGCAAAAGTGCTGTAGTTGGGCATCCGCTCCAGTTGGACAAAACAGGGCCTCGATCTTACAAAGGTACACTGCCGTCTCCTGGCTGTCTATAGCAGCTGATTCCTTGAGGTACGCTTCAACATCAGCATCATATAGCATTCTACCAGGAACGCTCTCACTCAGCCTACGCATCGCATAGCCTACACTTTGCCGCTACGGCAGAAACTACAGCTGTAGCCGCCATCACCCAAAAATTAAAAAAATGTACTTCATTACCACGCCCACAACATTCCTATGTTCCGAGTGAGTTCAAGCCCATGCACCAGACCCTTCACCGCCTCCTCGAATTTTTTCCTTCGCGTTTTTAATCCTTTCTTTTGCATTTTTTACAATCATTCGAAGGGTCTGGGGACCAGACTAGGCTCCGCCAACTTCTCCTTCATCCTCGAATGCTCTTTTTCGCTTCCTCTCGTTTTCATTCTCCTGGGGACCAAAAATTGACTCACGCTACCAACACGCGAGCTGCTAACCCACCAAACGATCTCTTTCTGTGCCTGCAACGTCCGCCATTCCCTCGTGGTGATACTGTGGGTGGAGCTACTTGTGAGCCACGCCTACATAGAGACTGAGCGAGTGTACTGCTTTCCTCTCTCTCGTTATCCTCATTGAGATTCGACCAATCATACTATTAGGTGTCACTTATCGTGAGCTCATTATAACCCTCTCTGAACCAGCCGATCGTACCTCTACTAAAGCAAGAAGACAAGCACTGTGCTTAGAGATCTGCTATGTCTTTGTACCGATTGTAATTTCCCTCTTGTTTGTGTGGATACCGTTTCTTCATGATGCTTACGGACTAGCAGGAGCTTGGTGCTGGATAAGACAAAAAGATGATAACTGTGACAGTCTTCTTGCTGGTAAAATCGAGCAGTATGTCCTGGGGTACGGCCCTGTGTCTTTCCTATGCATTGTAGCTATGGTCATCGTCGCTGCAATGTTGGTAATATTATGCAAGCGGCTGTACTTCCAAGAGACACCAGATCCGGTCTACAAAACCATGCTGAGAGAAAATGCTCCACTGATCTATCCTATTCTCTTTCACATTGTCAAGTCAAGTTGTTGGGACTTGCTCACCGCTTGTATCAGATCACAACTAACATCCACAATAATACAATACTGTGGATTATTCATGCAGCAATTGCTCCTCTCAATAGCTTGTCATGTGCTATAGTATACTCTTTATTTGTTATCATCGAACATTTCCATAAAGAACCTCAACCTGATGAAGCTCGACATAATGAAAGAGATCCACTTCTACGCAGTGAATTGAACATTGTTGACGATTGAATTTTTGGTGCAATGAAAACATGTTCATGATTTTTTCAATTTTTATGTGTCAGCATTAATTTTTATAGCAAGTAACTGAAAATGGTATGTGGGTTTCCATAGTAGTAGCTTTAACTACTACTGGTTATGTATTGATCATGCTACCGGTATTATTTATTTTTCAAACCAACAATGACAATAATTATTTCTATAATTTGCGACATGATAATACCAACAATTAAAAATCATTATGGATGAGTTGTAGGCAATCAGAAGTTACGTTCTTCCTGTGACCAAAGATTCAGGTAGAGATTGAAGATTTTTAAAGCCCATCACTAATATTCTGTCCATTTGCTGATTCCTAGTATAAAAAGTTAAAGTATATCCACGACGGTTGTCATTAACTCTTTGTTTGCATAGACATCTTCTGCATATTCAGTATCAAGACTCCTTAGTTGAGATCTTGATTCAGGTGCTGTGATAACTTTAATGAACTCACAAAGTGAATCAAAACTGTAAATACAGCGCTTATAGGGATGACGATTCTCTATATCCAAACATTTTAGACTAGAATTTGACTGCAGTATTGGACCTATCTCCTGAAGGTGCTGATCTCTTAGCATAGTATTAAATACTAAATGTTCCACATTTCTAGCAGCCATCAATAAAAGTGGACAACTCTCTGCTAGCAAAAAATTTTCACTAAGATCGAACTTCTGCAAGTGTCTTGCTTGGTAAATGAGAAGAACTAAATGATAAATATGTCTGCTTGTCAAGGGCGAGCCAACTGAATTTAGACCAAGAGATGTTATAGTTGAGGTAGATACAGCACCAATTAACAGATTCAAGGTTATAAAGTCAATTTTCGATTCCAGCTGAAATTCAATTAAACTTACTTTTCTCATCAATTCAGTCAAACTTCCAACGCCATTAATTGTAATACCAGCCTCTCTAAAGTAAAGTCTAAAACGACCTTTTGAGCAATTAAGAGTGTTTGCCTGGTTGATAAAAGTTGTTACAGCTGACTCAATGCCGTGATCATTAATTTCACAGTCAAAGAAAGCGACATTCAAAACTTCAGGATGAAATTTTTCAATCATGTCCAACATGAAATACCATATCACGTTGAGATCATGAATAGAAAGTCTATAGTACATAAAACATACAAAGTCTCTACTGTCAAACTGACATAATATTTTGTTATGCTTTGCTTCGTAAAGACAATGCAGATATGTCAAAAATAGTCTACGTGGGTCAGAAGAAGCAGTACGCAAGTCACATAAAACATAAAGATCAGGTGGATTCTTTCCTATTTGACTCAAATATTTGCAGACCCTTTCACTCTCAAGCTTTGTTAGACCAGCATAGAAGCGAAGTACTAGTGATGTTGGATTACTGGTCATTATATGTATGAAGTCTCTCACCTGTTGCTCTGGACTCAGCTGGCTCATCCTCACAGCACATAAGAAGTCTTGAACTGATGAGTGAAGGAACCCATAGTGAGGGTCATAGCCACACCAGGTCAGCTGCTGGTGTACCTTCATTAGACCCAGGGTCTCCTGCACGTCCTGTAGACCGGCTTTATGAAGGTCATCAGATGAGATTAGCTGGTTACTCTGAGAGGCTACTTTACCACTGAATGTGGAATGGTAAGATATTAGACAAAGAATTTTGAATGCCTTTTTTTCATTTGATGGAAGATCTGAAAAGCAACGAAGCAAAGGCTTAGCATGCTTGCATTTCACTTTGGCGACAAGATGACGAAGAAGAAGGTTAAGAATAAAGCAGTTGAACAGCTCTGTCTGAGTAGTGGGAAGACCTGTTTGAATAGTAAGAAACAGATGTAGTAAGATGGCTGCATTGATGGGCAAACTGCACAAGCCACGAGCATGATGGTTATCATTGAGAGCTGTTATGAAGACAGCAGGGTCCTTGCCTTGCTGTGTCAGATACTGACTAGCATAGGTATCAACACTCTCAGATGAGAAGCCAGTGATCTCAACAATGGTGGTGACTAGTGGCTCTAGAGAGGGAGAAGCTATGGGACGAGTGGTGACAATAAACGAACATTGTGGTAATGCCAATCCTGGCTGACTGCCTTCGAGAAGATCATGAATAAAAGAAGATGTTTGCAACTCTTCAGACAAATCCTCCCATCCATCCAGTATAAAGCAGCACCCTTTGCCTCCTCGCTCTGTTATGTACTCAGCTACTGCTCTGCGCATCTCAATAGATGTAGGATGAGGGATTATGTCTTCCAAACATTTGGCCGACCACAAGGTGGGATCTGCCAGGGTTAGATGGATGAGGAGATCCACATCATTAAGTAGCTTGCCCTCGGCCCATTGCTGGCAGGCATGCCTCATTAGAGTGGTCTTGCCAGAACCTGCTGTGCCTTCGAGCATCACTTTCTTGTCATTGAAGATGTCGAGTGTAGTTAGACTTGTCTTCTTGTCCTTCGAGACTAACTCCGGGTTCACAAAAATCATTGGACGGTTTAGTCGCGGCCAATCTTTTCTAACTGCCACTCCATCAGTAGCTGAGGTACTGTAGCAATCTTTGAGGTACTGTCGGAACGAGTTCACAATGATGTGAGGTGCTTCAGAATATGAGTCCTCGAGTAGCTCTTTTACTCTGGAAATTAGTAAAGATTCGCCTGCTTCTTCCAACACTTTTATCATCTCACGGTAGGTTGCCTTCTCTCCCAGCTTCCTGACCCACTTCCAGAGCATCTTGCGTTTCTGTACCTTGTATTGGAGGGCGTGGCTGGCTCGTATCTCCTGCTGCTCTGCCTCGGTAAGGCCAAAATATGGTGCCAGTTCCTCCCAGTCTTCAATATTCTCAGAAAACTTTGCAATATGAGCAGAAGAGCATCTGACGTCTAGTGCCGTAGGGTTGAACAAAGGCTTGGCCATTCTGGACCGAATCACGGGATGCAGGACAAGACGAGTATGCACTTTGTAACGACATTTATAGCCAGATAATGAGATTCACGTGCATTATAACAATTATAACACAATCAGTTCATGAATTTCATTTTTTACACTTTTGATAACATAATAATTATTACTGCTGGAAGCACTTGTTAGTTACCACTCCATTGTCATCACTAATGTACAGTCTGTCTTTATCAGAAACTATGAATCGAGGACGATCAAAACTACTACCATCACTATTACCAATGTATCCTAGAAACTTCCCACTAGTATTGAAGACACACACTACACTGTTCTGCATATCAGTAGCATAGAGTAGATTGTTGCTGTTAAAGCACAAGCTATACGGACTAAATGAATGAAGCGACTTCTTATGATCGAAAGAAGCCAAAAGAAACCTCTGGGAGCGAATTTCAGAATCCGATGGTTGCCAAAGTCACTGACATGCACCATTCCATCTTGATCAATAGCAATCCCATGTGGACCATACAGCTGCCCAGGCTTGACTCCTTCACTGCCAAAACAATGTGAAAAGCTCAGACCAGGATTAAGGACCTGGACACGATGATTCCAAAGCTCAGTGACAAATAATCTTCCATTACAGTCAAATAATTTTCAGTGGGTTTGTTGAGCACTTTACACAACTTCTCTGCAATCAGCTGCCTACAATATGTTAAATCTGAATGTTACATACTCCACATACATACATACCTTTCCTTCAAGGGTTTGATGACATATACTTCTTCATGTACAGCTAACACATCAGTAATGTAGGCAAAGGTCTGGCATAGCTGGGCAGCTCCCTGTCAATACAGACGATTTATGTGATACACATGTAGCCCATTGACACACCTCCCCAACTCTTTCTGTAACAAGCTCTATTTCTATCACCGTCCCTTTCGGCAGTTCAAGGTTGGTGATTTCTCTGTTAGCTGTGAAGGACGGTTTCTGTCCTGTCATGTCCCAACATCTGACAGTGTTTCTCTGTGATGGGAGGAGACAAAAGAGAAGAGTAACAACAATCCTCCTCAGTCACTAGTACTTACCCCTAGACCAACTAGTAGATACCGTTTACCAGCTGCCCAGAACCACTTCCATGAATGCACGTCAACAAGAAACTTAGCATCCTCCACCAGTGACAGTAGTGAATGAGCTCGTGGCTAGGATTTCAATTGACTGGTCACTTGATGACACTACCTTCTGTGAAAAAAAGAAAAAATTGTTCTACATGTAAAAATGTATTGATGCTCAAAATTTACTGGTAGTCATGGTAACGTTATATTTTACCTCCCAAACATTGGTAAATATTTCTAGAGCGTCAGGTGCTGGCGCTTCTGCTCGTGGCTTATTTGGAACCTACAAGACCAGCTTGAATCTGTAAAACCTAATTGTGAGTCACAAACCTTCCACAACTTCAGACAATCTGCTCTTATTCCAGACTGCCTTGTATCTTGTAAATTTCTTCACGAGCACAGCATTAAAAATAAACATGTTATAATCAGCATTTCAACATACTTACGTATTTTTCACATAGTAGCGTAGCTTTTTCAAAGCAATAATCTGATTCAAACCAAACCTTTGAGATAACTCATGACACGTACGATGGGTCCTCAATAAACTTACTCATTATTAGTCTCTTTGATGTAAGAACAGAATGGATCTTCCACTAAGAGATGGAACGGCACTATCTGAAAAAAAAAGTGCAACAATCTATTGAACATGCTGTAACAGTTGGTTCATTATACCTCTTGGACATCCTGGTCTGGCGTCTCATTCTTCATCTTACACATGTGTATATTGACTGACAACAGGGTCATTCCATATCATTTCAACAACTTTTTGGCATGACCCTCTTGGATTTTCTCGAAACTTGGTATTGTTGGACCCCACATGGTCATATGATTCCGTAAAAATTAAGTTTCAGCTTGATACCTTGTATGGTTTCTTTTTAAACCCTGATTGAATATTTTAAACAATGATTGAATATTTGATGCAATCAAAACATGTTCTTTTTGTGATAACATTAATTTTTATAGCAAGTAACTCAAAATGGTATGTGGGTTTCCATAGTAGTAACTTAAACTACTGCATTGCATGATCATGCTACCGTGACATGATATACCACCTATTAAAAATTATTATGAATGAGTTGTTGGCAATCAGAAGTTATGTTCTTCCTGTGACCAAAGATTCAGGTAGAGATAGAAGATTTTTCAAGTCCATCACTACCCTTCTTTCAGCTTGCTGATCGTTATTAGAAAAAATTAAAGGATATCCACGACGTTGCCCAAATTTATTTACGGTTGTCATTAACTCTTTGTTTGCATAGATATCTTGTGCATATTCAGTAACAAGAATCCTTAGTTGTGATCTTGATTCAGGTGCTGTGATAACTTTAATGAACTCACAAAGTGATTCAAAACTGTACATACAGTGCTTGTACAAAGGACGATTCGATATATTCAAATCTTTTAAACTGGTATTTGACTGCAGCATTGGACCTATCTCCTCAAGGTGCTGGTCTCTTAACGTAAATAATAATAATTGTTCCACATTTCTAGCAGCCATCAATAAAAGTGGAACACTCTCTGCTAGCATTGAATGTACACTTAGACACAACTTTTGTAAATATCTTGCTTGGTAAATGAGAAGAACTAAATGGTAAATATGTCTGCTTGTCAAGGGCAAGAATAGACCAAGAGATGTTATATTTGAGGTAGGTACAGCACCAATTAACAGATTCAAGGTTATAAAGTCGACAATTTTCGATATCAGCCGAAAATCAATTAAACTTACATTTTTTGTTCTCATCAATTTAGTCAAACTTCCAACGCCTTTATATGTAATACCAAAATCATTAAAGTGAAGTCTAAAACAACCTTTTGAACAATTAAGAGTGTTTGCCTGGTTGATAAAAGTTGTTACAGCTGACTCAATGCCGTGATCATTAATTTCACACATATAGAAAGCGACAATCAAGACCTCAGGATGACACTTTTCGATCATGTCCAACATGAAATACCATATCACGTTGAGATCATGAATAGAAAGTCTATAGAATCCTAAACATACTACGTAGTCTTTACTGTCAAACTGACATAATATCTTGTTATGCTTTGCTTCATAAAGACAATGTAGATATGTCAAAAATAGTCTACGTGGGTCAGAAGAGGCAGTACACAAGTTTTTAAAAACAGAAACACCAGGTGGATTCATTCCTATTTGACTCAAATATTTGCAGACCCTTTTACTCTCAAGCTTTGTTATGCCAGCATAGAAGCGAAGTACTAGTGATGTTGGATTACTGGTCATTATACGCATGAAGTCTCTCACCTGTTGCTCTGGACTCAGCTGGCTCATCCTCACAGCACATAAGAAGTCTTGAACTGATGAGTGAAGGAACCCATAGTGAGGGTCATAGCCACACCAGGTCAGCTGCTGGTGTACCTTCATTAGACCCAGGGTCTCCTGCACGTCCTGTAGACCGGCTTTATGAAGGTCATCAGATGAGATTAGCTGGTTACTCTGAGAGGCTACTTTACCACTGAATGTGGAATGGTAAGATATTAGACAAAGATTATTGAATGCTTTATTTTCATTTGATGGAAGATCTGAAAAGCAGCGAAGCAAAGGCTTAGCATGCTTGTATTTTGCTTTGGCGACAAGATGACGAAGAAGAAGGTTAATAATGAAGCAGTTGAACAGCTCTGTCTGAGTAGTGGGAAGACCTGTTTGAAGAGTAAGAAACAGATGCAGTAAGATGGCTGCATTGATGGGCAAACTGCACAAGCCACGAGCATGATGGTTATCATTGAGAGCTGTTATGAAGACAGCAGGGTCCTTGCCTTGCTGTGTCAGATACTGACTAGCATAGGTATCAACACTCTCAGATGAGAAGCCAGTGATCTCAACAATGGTGGTGACTAGTGGCTCTAGAGAGGGAGAAGCTATGGGACGAGTGGTGACAATATACGAACATCGTGGTAGTGCCAATCCCAGCTGACTGCCTTCGAGAAGATCATGAATAAGAGAAGATGTTTGCAACTCTTCAGACAAATCCTCCCATCCATCCAGTATAAAGCAGCATCCTTTGCCTCCTCGCTCTGTTATGTACTCAGCTACAGCTTTGCGCATCTTAGGATGAGGGATAATGTCTTCCAAACATTTGGCCGACCACAAGGTGGGATCTGCCAGGGTTAGATGGATGAGGAGATCCACATCATTAAGTAGCTTGTCCTCAGCCCACTGCTGGCAGGCATGCCTCATTAGAGTGGTCTTACCAGAACCTGCTGTGCCTTCAAGCATCACTTTCTTGTCTTTGAAGATGTCGAGTGTAGTTAGATTTGTCTTCTTGTCCTTCGAGACTAACTCTGAGTTCACGAAAATCATTGGACGTTTTTGTCGCGGCCAACCTCTATCTACCACTCCATCAGAAGCTGAGGTACTGTAGCAATCTTTGAGGTACTGTCGGAACGAGTTCACAATGATATGAGGTGCTTCAGAATATGAGTCCTCAAGTAGCTCTTTAACTCTGGAAATTAGTAGAGATTCGCCTGCTTCTTCCAACACTTTTATCAGCTCACGGTAGGTTGCCTTCTCTCCCAGCTTCCTGACCCACTTCCAGAGCATCTTGCGTTTCTGTACCTTGTATTGGTGGGCGTGGCTGGCTCGTATCTCCTGCTGCTCTGCCTCGGTAAGGCCAAAATATGGTGCCAGTTCCTCCCAGTCTTCAATATGCTCAGAAAACTTTGCAATATGAGCAGAAGAGCATATTACGTCTCGCGCCGTAGAGTTCGACAAAGGCTTGGCCATTTCTGTACTGGAATCACGGGATGTAGGTCAAGACGCTCATGCAGTATCTACATTGTAACGACATTTATAGCCAGATAATGAGATTCACGAGAACAATGTAACACAATGAATTCCTTAATTCGAATTTTTACATTATTCATAACAATTCAATGGAAGCACTTGTTAGTTACCACTCCATTGTCATCACTAATGTACAGAAACTATGAATCGAGGACGATCAAGACTGCTACCATCACTGTTACCAATGTATCCTAGAAACTTCCCACTAGTATTGAAGACACACACTACACTGTTCTGCATATCAGTAGCATAGAGTAGATTGTTGCTGTCAAAGCACAAGCCATACGGACTAAAATTATGAATGACGCAACTTCCTATGATCGAAAGAAACCAAAAGGAAACACAAATTTCTGCAAATTTCTGAATTCGGTGGTTGCCAAAGTTACTGACATACACTATTCCATCTTGATCAATAGCAATCCCACGTGCACCATACGGTTACCCAGGCTTGTCTCCTTCACTGCCGAAAAGCTCAGATCAGGATTGAGGACCTGGACACGATGACTCCAAAGCTCAGTAAAAAATAATCTTCCATTACGATCAAATAATCTTCAGTGGGTTTGTTGAGCACTTTACACAACTTCTCTGCAATCAGCTGCCTACAATATGTTAAATCTGAATGTTACATACTCCACATACATACATACCTTTCCTTCAAGAATTTGCTGACATATACTTCTTCATGTACAGCTAACACATCAGTAATGTAGGCAAAGTTCTGGCATAGCTGGACAGCTCCCTGTCAATATAGACGATTTATGTGATACACATGTAGCCCATTCACACACCTCCCCAACTCTTTCTGTAACAAGCTCTATTTCTATCACTGTCCCTTTCGGCAGTTCAAGGTTGGTGATTTCTCTAATAGCCGTGAAGGACAGTTTCTGTCCTGTCATGTCCCAACATCTGACAGTGTTTCTCTGTGATGGGAGGAGACAAAAGAGAAGAGTAACAGCAATCCTCCTCAGTCACTTGTACCTACCCCTAGACCAACTAGTAGATACCGTTTACCAGCTGCCCAGAACCACTTCCATGAATGCACGTCAACAAGAAACTTAGCATCCTCACCAGTGACAGTAGTGAATGAGCTCGTGGCTAGGATTTCAATTGACTGGTCACTTGATGACACTACCTTCTGTGAAAAAAAGAAAAAATTGTTCTACATGTAAAAATGTATTGATGCTCAAAATTTACTGGTAGTCATGGTAACGTTATATTTTACCTCCAAAACATTGGTAAATATTTCTAGAGCGTCAGGTGCTGGCGCTTCTGCTCGTGGTTTATTTGGAACCTACAAGACCAGCTTGAATCTGTAAAACCTAATTGTGAGTCACAAACCTTCCACAACTTCAGACAATCTGCTCTTATTCCAGACTGCCTTGCATCTTGTAAATTTCTTTACGAGCACAGCATCAAAAATGAACATGTTATAATCAGCATTTCAACATACTTACGTATTTTTCACATAGTAGCGTAGCTTTTTCAAAGCAATAATCTGATTCAAACCAAACCTTTGAGATAACTCAAGACACGTACGATGGGTCCTCAATAAACTCACTCATTATTAGTCTCTTTGATGTAAGAACAGAATGGTTCTTCCACTAAGAGATGGAACGGCACTATCTGAAAAAATTGTAATGCAGCAGTCTAAAACCGTTTGTCAACAAGCAGAAAACAACAATCTAAAGAAAGCCGCTTGGTCTGCTAGGCCTCTCAGAGGGATTCACAAGCAATAAATATAAAAACAACCTATTGAATACAGTTGCTTTATGAACCTCTTGGACATCTTGGTCTGGTGTCTCATTCTTTATCTTACACATGTGTATATTGATTGCCAACATGTAGTTCCACACATCATCAATACCAGACCTTAGACTCTTGCATATCACATACCTAGTGTGGGTACAAAGAGAGAGAGAGAGAGAGAAAGAGAGAAGGAGAGAGTGGTGATAGGAGAGAGAGACAGAGAGAGAGAGAGAGAGAGAGGGGGGAAGAGAGAGAGAGGAAGAGTGAGGAAGAGAGAGAGGGAGGGAACTCAAACTCGGCACAGTGTGTGCAAGAGTGCATGACTTGCCTCTCGGAATTAGCTGGACGGCTGGTCACTGGTTTGAAGATGCAGACCTGTTCAAAGCACCGGTAGAGCAGGTAGAACAGGCCCACACTGAATGGAGTAAACTGGTCGAATACCTTGCAGACAAAATGACCACCTGGAGTACAAAAGGTCACAACACAATTATCTGTAACAATTTGCTATCACCTGTTCTCAAAATCATAAGAGCACAAAGGTACTGACAGAGAACCAACTGTTTCGTGAGAATTTCTTGAATATTTTCCTCTCCGTCAACACAAATCCCCTGTGGCACACATTATTACACATTATAGACTCACACAGGACTTACACCATCAGCCATCACAAAATGAACACCTTCTGTCTGATCCATCACATACTCTTGAAGTTCTAGTAAATTCTCTGTCTTGGTTATGTCACCATCTCCATCATAACCACCAACACCTGTATCACAACGAACATCTCAAAAAATACATGTGCCAGGAAGAAATTTTTGTGATGAGCAAATGGAATCATATACAAATAAGAGAGTGACAAAGTGAGACCAAAGTTGCCATTACCATAGAAAGGATCAAAGGTTTCACATGGTCCAGCAAGAAATTTGTCCAGCTGAAAATCAGAAGCATCATTGGGGTCTGTACAGAAATCACAAACGTGGCTCAGTCTAGATAACAGTGGTCTCTCTAGCCTCGCCTCCAGGCCACACCCTTCAGTTAGTGGCCTGGTAATGACTGTCTGCGCAAGAGCTTATTTTCTCAGGAAAACCTGGGAAAAATGGCATCATATACGTTGCGTATCGCACGTGTCTGCTCTTACCTGCCTTTCCAACAAGCTGAGACGACGTACTGTAGTGCTTAGTAATTGCATGAGTAATCGATCATTTCCGAATTTCCAGGTTTTCCTGGGAAAATCAACGCATGCGCAGACAGTCATTACCAGGCCACTAACTGAATGGTGTGGCCTGGAGGCGAGGCTATGGTCTCTCTACCTTTCAAGGTGAACCCAAATCCTTTAGCATGCCATTTCTTTTTCCAGAACACATACTCTGAAAATCCTCCAGGACCAGCACAGATATCGGCAAAATACAACACATCAGTCTGTGTGACATTTTACAAAATGAACGTGCAGAGCTGAAAATAATGTTACAAGTATAAATCTGTCCAGGCAATTGTTCTATGATCCTATCATAATCCAGTCATTAACCCTCGGCGCATGCGCGAGGGTTACGGTACTCAGTTTGTCATTCACTCATTCTGTCTGTCCAATGAGCTGCAGAGACCATCGCTCACTTCTAAAACTCGGTAAAGGTATGAACAGGTTTAGCACGACAATGGCTTGCAATGTGACTCGTGGATTTTGCTAAAGTGCTTTCGTTCTTGAGTTATGGCTGGCTCACCTTGCATGACGGCCATCTTAGACTTCTCTGACAACAAACGCGCCCATAGTTGACTACCTAGGTACTTGTAGATTCCATCTAAACAGCAGGACAGCTCTGGGGGTGAGTAGACATCTCGAGAAAAAGCCTATCGAAGCCAAGAGCAATGGCTACCTACTCAGTGTACACGGTCACGCCCACTTGACACACCTTGTCCTTGTGGTCAGCACTTTGCTGTCTTCTCGTTAGAAGTGCAGTTTCAATAGCAAGCAGGTTGGCTTTAGCTGCAAAGCTCCTTCTGCAAACCAAAACTAAAATAAAGGAGCTAACTCTACAATGTGCAACACGCCGAGGGTTTCGTGAAATCTGTTCATTGGATATTTTATGCTTATTCTTCAAAGAATTATCATGTTGAACCATGCATACAGGGTTAAACTAGAAACCTACTATCACTAAATACAGAATGATGCTGACCTTCTCTTTTGGTGATGTGAACATGAAGTCAAACACAGAATCAATGTTTGCCATCTTCATTGCAGCTCTTAAAAGATAAAAATGGCCCACACAAGGGCTCCAAGCTAGCACCGTATACTGTACATGTGGTTACCTATTTTGAAAGATGACTCCTTTGATGGTCTCGAAAGGATTAGATCTCTGACGAGCATCAGCAAACTCTTTTCTATCGAGTGAATCAAAAACAGTCTAAACGAAACACAAACAGTGGATTCATGTGAATTGTGACCAAGTACATGAGAGAGTGAGTGAGTGCTTACTTTAGCAGCAAGAATACCTTCCAGCACAACAGGATCACAGAACTTAGTTTCATCTTCAATTGTATCTTTTCTCTATATCAGACAACAAAAGGTCACACACAGTCTGTTAGAGTATTGCTAAAGAGAAGAATAGTTTAGTTTATAACCTCATCTGTGACAATCCAGTCAGTCATTTCATTAGCTGTGAGTACAGGATGATGGCAAGGAGCAAGCCAGGTCACTTCTTGATCACAGTTAACCTGTAAGACACACACGCTACTGATTCATGCATTACACTTAGCCCTCTCTCTCTCTCTCTCTCTCTCTCTCACACTCTTACCTCTTCCAGCTCCCACTGGACGTCCTCTTGCTTCAGTTTTGCGATCATGTGCCCCAGACCACGCCTACCCTTGTGCATGGATTGTTGTATCGGTTCAGAGATGCCGGACTCAGTCTTTCCAAGACCTTTACCAGGAACATAACCCATTGATGCCTAAACAATGAACATCACTATAAATATGCTGTCTAGTTGCCGTGATAGCAATATCACAGCTGTTGCTAGTAGTTACGTCAAAGGGGCGTGTCACCTACCATCATTCTCTCTGCAAAAGTGCTGTAGTTGGGCAGCTTCTGTTTCGGGGCTCTGCCATCTTCTCCTTCATCCTCGAGAGCTCTTTTTCGCTTCCTCTCGTTTTCATTCTCCTGGAGACCAAAAATTGACTCACGCCTACCAACACGCGAGCTGCTAACCCACCAAACGATCTCTTTCTGTGCCAGCAACGTCCGCCATTCCCGGACCCTCGTGGCGATAGAGTGGGTGGAGCTACTATTGAGCTACGCCTACAAAGAGACTGAGCGAGTCTACTACTAACAAAGCATGAAACTGGTGCCGTGGGTGAAGAGTTTATGTAAATAGTACCCGTTATCAGATGAAGCTACCATTCCTGCGGTTAACTACTGACGAAATGTGAGCTGACGTTATTCATCATGCCGATCATTCCACCTCTGGGAATGGGTGCAACAACACTGATGGTCCTCTCCGTCACGTGATACTGCTGACATATGGATCGGTTGCAGGCATCTCGCTAACTGCCTGCATTGTGGCTCTGTCCCTTCCTTGCATCTGTCGAGTCGGAAGACGATTCACTCACCGAATATCGCTCTATCTTCTCTTCGCATGCAGTTGCCTTCAACAGCGTTACTCGCTGCTTACAACTAGCCGTGTACAACTACGACCCTACGAACACGGCATACGTCATTGGGTGCAAGGAAATCGCGGCTTTACTGGAGTTTTCAACGTGGACGACACTTCTGTACATGTCTGTGTTAGTGTTTCATCTCTCATGTCTCATTATCCTCATTGAGATTCGACCAATCATTCTATTAGGTGTCACTTATCGAGAGCTCATTATAACCCTCTCTGAACCAGTCGATCGTACCTCTACTAAAGCAAGAAGACAAGCACTGTGCTTAGAGATCTGCTATGTCTTTGTACCGATTGTAATTTCCCTCTTGTTTGTGTGGACACCGTTTCTTCATGATGCTTACGGACTAGCAGGAGCTTGGTGCTGGATAAACAAAAAGATGATAACTGTGACAGTCTTCGATCTAGCTAGCTGGTAAAATCGAGCAGTATGCCCTGGGGTATGGCCCTGTGTCTTTCCTATGCATTGTAGCTATGGTCATCGTCGCTGCAATGTTGGTAATTTTATGCAAGTGACTGTACTTCCAAGAGACACCAGACCAGGTCTACAAAACCATGCTGAGAGAAAATGCTCCACTGATGGTCTATCCTGTTTCTCTCTCACATTGTCAAGTTGTTGGGACTTGCTCACCGCTTGTATCAGATCACAACTACCATCCACAATAATACAATACTGTGGATTATTCATGCAGCAATTGCTCCTCTCAATAGCTTGTCATGTGCTATAGTATACTCTTTATTTGTTATCATTGAACATTTCCATAAAGAACCTCAACCTGATGAAGCTCGACAAAATGAAAGGGATCCACTTCTACGCAGTGAATTGAACATTGTTGACGATTGAATTTTTTTTGCAATGAAAACATGTTCATGATTTTTAAATTTTAATTGTCAGCATCAATTATTTTTTACAACAAGTAACTGAAAATGTATTATCAATGACAATAATTAATTCTATAACTTGTGAGATGTTATATACCACCAATAATATTAAAAATTATTATGAATGAGTTGTTGACAATCAGAAGTTACGTTCTTCCTGTGATCAAAGATTCAAGTAGAGATCGAAGATTTTTCAAACCCATTACTAAATTTCTATCCATTTGCGGATTATCAGCGGATAAAGTTAAAGGATATCCACGACGTTCCCCAAATTTATTTACGGTTGTCATTAACTCTTTGTTTGCATAGATATCTTCTGCATATTCATTAACAAGAGTCCTTAGATGTGATCTTGATTCAGGTGCTGTGATAACTTTAATGAACTCACAAAGTGATTCAAAATTATAAGTTTTACGAAAGAAAAAAGTTCTAGATACAAACATTCCAAAGTAGTATTTGATTGCAGCAAAAGACCAATCTCCAGCAGTTCCTGGTCTCCTAACATGTTTTGAAATAATAACTTTTTTACATTTCTAGCAGCTGTCATCAGAAGTGGCATGCTCTCGGCTAGCATAAAATTTCCAGAAAGATCCAAGTTTTGGAGATATCTTGCTTGGGAAATGAGAAGAATTAAATGGTAAACATGTCTGCTTGTCAGCATGGACTGGAGGGTTGAAGTTAGACCAAGGGTCGTAATGTTTGAGCTAGTTAATGTTATAGCACCAATATTCAGCGTTAAAAATTCGATTTTGACCGTTAAGCAAAGTCCAATTAAACTTACATTTTTTACTGTCATCAATTTAGTCAAACTTCTAACACCATTATATGTAATACCAGCATCACCAACAGTAAGTTCTGAACAATTGAGAGTATCGGCCTGGTTGATAAGAGTTGTTACAATGCTGTGATCATTAGTATCACAAGAATGAAAATTAAAGTACATAACTTCAGGTTGACATTTTCCTACTATGTTCAACATAAAATACCATATTACATGGAGGTCATGATATGAGAGTCTGAAAACATACTTCGAATTTACTATTAAACTGACATAGTGTTTTAGTACATTTAGCTTCATAAAGACAGTGAAGGTAGGTCAAGAATAATCTACGTGGGTCAGAAGAAGCAGTACTCAGATTATTAATAGCAAAAAGCCCAGGCGGAGTTATCAACGTGGACGACACTTCTGTACATGCCTGTGTTAGTGTCTCATCTCTCATGTCTCATTATCCTCATTGAGATTCGACCAATCATACTATTAGGTGTCACTTATCGTGAGCTCATTATAACCCTCTCTGAACCAGCCGATCGTACCTCTACTAAAGCAAGAAGACAAGCACTGTGCTTAGAGATCTGCTATGTCTTTGTACCGATTGTAATTTCCCTCTTGTTTGTGTGGATACCGTTTCTTCATGATGCTTACGGACTAGCTGGAGCTTGGTGCTGGATAAGACAAAAAGATGATAACTGTGACAGTCTTTTAGCTGGTAAAATCGAGCAGTATGTCCTGGGGTACGGCCCTGTGTCTTTCCTATGCATTGTAGCTATGTTCATCGTCGCTGCAATGTTGGTGATTTTATGCAAGCGACTGTACTTCCAAGAGACACCAGACCAGGTCTACAAAACCATGCTGAGAGAAAATGCTCCACTGATGATCTATCCTGTTCTCTTTCACATTGTCAAGTTGTTGGGACTTGCTCACCGCTTGTATCAGATCACAACTACCATCCACAATAATACAATACTGTGGATTATTCATGCAGCAATTGCTCCTCTCAATAGCTTGTCATGTGCTATAGTATACTCTTTATTTGTTATCATTGAACATTTCCATAAAGAACCTCAACCTGATGAAGCTAGACATAATGAAAGAGATCCACTTCTACGCAGTGAATTGAACATTGTTGACAATTGAATTTTTGTTGCAATGAAAATATGTTCATGATTTGTTCAATTTTATGTGTCAGCATTAATATTTATAGCAAGTAACTGAAAATGGTATGTGGGTTTCCATAGTAGTAGCTTTAACTACTACTGGTTATGCATTGATCATGCTACTGGTATTAATATTTATTTTTCAAACCAACAATGATAATAATTATTATGTCTACTATAACTTGTGACATGTTATACTACCAATTAAAAATTATTATGAATGAGTTGTTGGCAATCTGAAGTTACGTTCTTCCTGTGACCACAGATTCAGGTAGAGATTGAAGATTTTCTATGCCTATCGCTATCATTCTCTCCGTTGCCCGATTCTCAGTAGAAATAGTTAAAGGATATCCACGACGATCTCCAAATTTATTTACGGTTGTCATTAACTCTTTGTTTGTATAGATATCTTCTGCATATTCAGTAACAAAAATCCGTATTTGTGATCTTGATTCAGGTGCTGTGATAACTTTAATGAACTCACAAAGTGATTCAAAACTATAAGTACGGTACTTATAGGGGTATCGATTTTCTATATTCAAATATTTTAAACTAGTATTTGACTGCAATATTGGACCTATCACCTGAAGGTGCTGATCTCCTAACAAAGTTTTAAATACTAATTGTTCCACGTTTCTAGCAGCCATCAATAAAAGTGGGAAACACTCTGCTCGCATTATATTTTCAGAAAGATCCAACGTTTGCAAATGCCTTGCTTGGTAAATGAGAAGAACTAAATGATAAATATGACTACTTGTCAAGGGCGAGCCAAGTGACCTTAGACCAAGAGATATTATAGTTGAGGTAGGTACAGCACCAATTAACAGATTCAAGGTTATAAAGTCAATTTTCGATTTCAGTTCAAATTCAATTAAACTTACATTTTTTGTTCTCATCAATTTAGTCAAACTTCTAACGCCATTATATGTAATACCACGATCACTAAAGCCAAGTCTAAAACAACCTTTTGAGCAATTAAGAGTGTTTGCCTGGTTGATAAAAGTTGTTACAGCTGACTCAATGCCGTGATCATTAATTTTGCAGGCTACGAAAGAGACACTCAAAACTTTAGGATGACATTTTTCAATCATGTCCAACATGAAATACCATATCACATTGAGATCATGAATAGAAAGTCTATAGCGTCCAAAACATACATGTACCATTGGAAAGTCTTTACTGTCAAACTGACATAATATCTTGTTATGCTTTGCTTCGTAAAGACAATGCAGATATGTCAAAAATAGTCTACGTGGGTCAGAAGAAGCAGTACTCAAGTTATTAAAAACAAAAACATCAGGTGGATTCATTCCTATTTGACTCAAATATTTGCAGACCCTTTCACTCTCAAGCATTGTTATGCCAGCATAGAAGCGAAGTACTAGTGATGTTGGATTACTGGTCATTATACATATAAAGTCCTTCACCTGTTGCTCTGGACTCAGCTGGCTCATCCTCACAGCACATAAGAAGTCTTGAACTGATGAGTGAAGGAACCCATAGAGAGGGTCATAGCCACACCAGGTCAGCTGCTGGTGTACCTTCATTAGACCCAGGGTCTCCTGCACGTCCTGTAGACCGGCTTTATGAAGGTCATCAGATGAGATTAGCTGGTTACTCTGAGAGGCTACTTTACCACTGAATGTGGAATGGTAAGATATTAGACAAAGATTTTTGAACGCTTTATTTTCATTTAATGGAAGATCTGAAAAGCAGCGAAGAATAGGGTTAGCATTCGCTTTAGCAACAAGATGACGAAGAAGAAGGTTAAGAATAAAGCAGTTGAACAGCTCTGTCTGAGTAGTGGGAAGACCTGTTTGAATAGTAAGAAACAGATGTAGTAAGATGGCTGTATTGATGGGCAAACTGCACAAGCCACGAGCATGATGGTTATCATCGAGAGCAGTTATGAAGACAGCAGGGTCCTTGCCTTGCTGTGTCAGATACTGACTAGCATAGGTATCAACACTCTCAGATGAGAAGCCAGTGATCTCAACAATGGTGGTGACTAGTGGCTGTAGGGAGGGAGAAACAATTGGACGAGTGGTGATAATATACGAACAGTGAGGTAATGCCGATCCTGGCTTACTGCCCTTGAGAAGATCATGAAAAACAGAAGATCTATGCATCTTTTCAGGCAAATCCTCCCATCCATCCAGTATAAAGCAGCATCCTTTGCCTCCTCGCTCTGTTATGTACTCAGCTACTGCTCTGCGCATCTCAACAGATGTAGGATGAGGGATAATGTCTTCCAAACATTTGGCAGACCACAAGGTGGGATCTGCCAGGGTTAGATGGATGAGGAGATCCACATCATTAAGTAGCTTGCCCTTAGCCCACTGCTGGCAGGCATGCCTCATTAGAGTGGTCTTACCAGAACCTGATGTGCCTTCAAGCATCACTTTCTTGTCTTTGAAGATGTCGAGGGTAGTTAGACTTGTCTTCTTGTCCTTCGAGACTAACTCTGGGTTCACAAAAATCGTTGGTTGTTTTAGTCGCGGCCAATCTTCTCTATCTGCCACACCATCAGAAGCTGAGGTACTGTAGCAATCTTTGAGGTACTGTCGGAACGAGTTCACAATTATGTGAGGTGCTTCAGAATATGAGTCTTTAAGTAGCTCTTTCACTCTGGAAATTAGTAGAGACTTGCCTGCTACTTCCAGCACTTTTATCAGCTCACGGTAGGTTGCCTTCTCTCCCAGTTTCTCGACCCACATCCAGAGCATCTTGCGTTTCTGTACCTTGTATTGGTGGGCGTGGCTGGCTCGTATCTCCTGCTGCTCTGCCTCGGTAAGGCCAAAATATGGTGCCAATTCTTCCCAGTCTTCAATATGCTCAGACAACTTTGCAATATGAGCAGAAGAGCATCTTACGTCTAGTGCCGTAGAGTTGGCCATTTCTGTACTGAATCACGGGATGCAGGTCAAGACGCTTAGTAGGTATATTGTAACGACAATTATAGCCAGATAATGAGATTCACGAGAAGAATTTAACACAATCAGTTCAATTTTTACATTTTTGATAACATTATAATTATTACTGCTGAAAGCACTAGTTAGTTACCACTCCATTGTCATCACTAATGTACAATCTGTCTTTATCAGAAACTATGAATCGAGGACGAACAAAACTACTACCATCACTATTACCAGCGTATTATACGCTCCTGCTATTACCAATGTATCCTAGAAACTTCCCACTAGTATTGAAGACACACACTACACTGTTCTGCATATCAGTAGCATAGAGTAGATTGTTGCTGTCAAAGCACAAGCCGTATATGGACTAAATGAATGACGCAACTTCTTATGATCGAAAGAAGCCAAATAGAAACCCCTCAGTGCAAATTTCAGAATCCAGTGGTTGCCAAAGTCACTGACATACACCATTCCATCTTGATTAATAGCAATCCCACGTGAACAATACAGTTGTTCAGGCTTGCCTCCTTCACTGCCAAAACAATGCGAAAAGCTCAGATCAGGATTAAGGACCTGGACACGATGATTCCAAAGCTCAGTAACAAGTAATCTTCCATTACGATCAAATAATCTTCAGTGGGTTTGTTGAGCACTTTACACAACTTGTCTGCAATCAGCTGCCTACAATATGTTAAATCTGAATGTTACGTACTCCACATACATACATACCAATTTCCTTCAAGGGTTTGCTGACAAATATTTTTTCATGTACAGCTAGTAATGTAGGCAAACTTCTGGCACAGCTGGGCAGCTCCCTGTCAATACAGACGATTTATATGATACACATGTAGCCCATTGACACACCTCCCCAACTCTTTCTGTAACAAGCTCTATTTCTATCACCGTCCCTTTCGGCAGTTCAAGGTTGGTGATTTCTCTGTTAGCTGTCGGAAGGATGGTTTCTGTCCTGTCATGTCCCAACATCTGACAGTGTTCTCTGTGATGGGAGGAGACAAAAGAGTAGAGTAACAGCAATCCTCCTCAGACACTTGTACTTACCCCTAGACCAACTAGTAGATACCGTCATAGATATACTACGTAACCGGGATTGGCAACGAGCAAAAATTTGCCCATTATTAAATGCGTGCCATCCTTGTTGCGCAGGAAGTCTGCACGAAGCCCAGCCCACCAGTATATTGCCCATTTCTTCTACCAATTCTTTGTTGTTTGTCAGTGTATAAACCATTGTAGATTATACAGAGAATAGAATACAACAATGAAAACAACGAGGAACAAAAACAATGAACATCTGAATGTATCTTCGTCTCTCTCGGACAATCCTGCTGATGGAGAATCTTCCAGTGACCCGTTCTAGCACTATGAAATGAGTACAATATTCATGTTTAGAATTCGAGTTTAAAAGCTTGCACAAAGTTCTTAACTATCCAGTTCCATTTCTACATGCTTATCCTACAATTTAAACGCTTTATAGCCCATACAGGCGATGACAGAAAGGCGTTATGCGCCCACAAACTACTCCTGGTAAATACACAGTTACACAATGAATCAAGCGACATAGAAGCAGCTTTGCTACCTAAATGCCCTTCAGTTCCATGAGCAAATGAACCAGCAATGAACAGAAGCTATAATTGGGGCTGTGAGCTCGACTACCGTGGACCTAGACGCCCACAAAGTCTCTGAAGAACGACAAAGAACGCAAACTCCGTGTATCGCAACACCGGGACTCAGAACGAGCGCTAAACACTATATAGTAGCTTGCTAGTGACTGTAACAACACACTAGTATCCACTTGAGCCCACCTTTCACAACAGAGCGTTCTCTCGAGGCAGCAACATCTTCTTGACCTCTCGCCTACCGCCCACTCACGGCGCAACACTGATGGCACGCAGGCTAATGTACAGTGGCAATTGGCGCACGTGACTCGTTGCCAATCCCGGTTACGTAGTATATAATATCTATGAGAAAACCTATTATAGTGATCATGATACTGTGTACTACTCATTGCCATTGTGAATACCTGTGACTAGCTTGTGTCTCACTATGAGTCACCAATCAGTGTCTCTTACGAGTCACCAGTCATTCCAA